>JAPHNG010000669.1:0-47500 GCA_027405835.1 Asclepias syriaca
CAATATGCCTTTCACGCCGCCATGTATGGCAACCGCAAGCTTCATTTGTAACCGCCGCAAGTCAGAGACCAATCCCCCATATTCAGTAGCTCAGGCATTTCTTCAAATTAGCTTTCCATTTCCCCCCTTTTTTTATTTACTTTCCAGCACAGGGCATTGATCCGTCCTCTCAAGTTTTTCAACGTATACATTTGAAGTAAGTAAAATAATCGAGTTTTTCATATTTGATTTGATTTTTATGGTATACCATCTGTACTATCTGTGTGTATGCTTGATTGATTTGAAGATAATTTGGACGATGATGAAGGACTCAAAGAATTATTTTGCTGCATTTCACCTGAACTTTTCCTGTTTCAGTTATTATTGATGATTTTGGGGATTTCTTTGATGAAAGGTAGACACTTAAATTTTATAGTTCAGCAATTTTAGAAAATTTGCACTTTGTTGAAGGAATTGCCAAAAGAGGTACAGCAGTTCTCGCTGGAAAGACCTGGCAATAATGGTTATCATTCGAACCGGTTATCATTTTCCTTTATTATTATCAAATGTTTCAGTTTTCCTCCTTTTGCACTATATGTTGGATAGTAGTAATAAAACTCATTCTTTCTCTAATGCTTGGCAATGGCTTTGGATTATTTCTCTCCTTAGGAACAGCTATCACTCAGGAAAAAGTTTTTTTGTAACTCTTATTTTATTTTTTTTACTATAACTGAATTGATTGAAATTTAGAAACCCCAAATTAATATATAGTGTATATGTTATATTTACAACTTTTAGGAATTAAGTTTACATTTTCAGGAAGATTTCCAAAAAATTTCCAAAAGATTTGTTGATTGGAACTGGAAGAGAATCGGTGCTGCAATGGTGGAGGGAGTTTTTGCAGTTGCCCAAACTGAATCCGATCCTCCCTCCTCGTATATTGCCTTTCTCTCCTCTATTTTTTCTATATTTATACAAATATATATATATAAATATAAACTTCGTCTTCGTTTTGCTTTTCTTCAGCGGCAAATCGTCACTACTCTGCCAATATGCCGCCATGGATGGCAACCGTGAGATGGTCTTCATTTGTAACCGCCGCAGTTATTTATAATAATAAAAAAAAGGAAAAAAAAAAGAGCTCCGATGTGCTCACAATTTCGTCCGTAATCGGAGAAATGGTATGGACCCTAATCCTACCGAGAAGCACTGAATTCATCCTTGCTCTATTGCACCAGCCGGGAATCGAACCCGGGTCTGTACCGTGGCAGGGTACTATTCTACCACTAGACCACTGGTGCTTTGTGTTCATTGTTTGTGAATATACAAAAATAGCATACTAATTAAATTTTTAAAAAATAAGACTGAAGTAATAGGTTTCAAAAATAAATATTATGAAAAAAAAAGTTAAATTTTAAAAAAAATTCAAGTCTTTCTATCTATTTTCTTTGTTTGTATTTAATTCATTTATAGGGAAAAGAAAAAAAAACACTTCAAAAATAAATTACTAGAAAAATTTAGATAGAAGAATTTAATACATGTAAGAAAAATTAGTTTTTTTTTTTAAGTTTTAAAGTCGTAAAAATAAAATATATCGGAACTATTATTAAGTAAGGACAAAAAATATCAGAACTATTATTAAATAAAAATAAATAAAACAGAAGATTCAAACTTAGTATCTAAGTGAATCAAGATTATTTCTCTTGTTAGTTTATGTTGTGACTTAAAAAAGGAAATAAAAATGATAAATGGCTTGGCTCCAAGACAAAACAAAATACAAGAGGTAATGAACAGCACAGCTAGAGAGGCAAGCTAAGGTGCAACAAAAACCATCAAATCAGAAAGATAAGCCACATTCATCTATCTTTTTCTTGCTTACTACTACTACACTTACTGGTCAAAGTCCCAACTCATGAATTTCACAAAAATAGCTGAGATTACTGAAGATACTAAAGGTACAACAAAGCTGATTCTCACTGTCTTTTTTCCCCATTACAGGCAACAGAAATTAGTCACACACATACACTACTTCCAGCTATTATTGTTGTTATCATTATTATTATTATTATTCCAACTCTCATTTTTGACCAGCTACAGTATGAAATTAATATTATATATATGCACAAGACTAGCTTTGTAATCCCACTGAACTAGACAAGATGAGCAAAATCATGAATCTCAACACTTCAGAGTTCCTTTTTCCTTGTCTCCAGAGGGGAGTAAATTTAACTTCTCTGCAAAATCAAATATTTGCTATAATTCACTCTACCAAGTTCATTATTAACCATCAGTTTTAATAGACAGTGAACAGGCATGCTTAGGTTCTACATTTCCAATGTCTATAATTCAGCTTCAAGTATATAATAACCAAATATAAAAATATTTTTCGAATTTTGTCAATCTGCTTCAATCCTATCCTATCCTTTTCTATACCTCTTTCTACAAAACTTATTTGAAAGAGTCATGATTTTCTAAACAGAAAGGTACCCAAGAGAGCAAATAAGTAATGTGAATGACAGCTGTTTAAATCATGCTTGTCCTGTAAACATATATAGTTATGAACCATGCATTAAGGAAATCACAAAATTAGTTGGTTTTTACATGTGCGAATGCATCACTTGTTTTCACAATGTTTCCCCTCTAGAATAATTATAAAAGTACTTTCCCAGAAAAGGTGGTCACTTCACTTGAACAATCAAGGAAATTGACAAGCAGTTTATGAACAGTGGAGCTGTATCAAAGATCGCATTGCAAAATTAAGATCACAAGATTCCTTACAACTTAAGCTTTCGTGAAAGCTATGATTGATCTACAGAATCATGCACCTCTACATTCTGATCTAAGAGTACTTTGAAATGTCAAAATTACAATTTATAATTCAGTTATGTTAGATAGGAAAATAGGCAGGTCAGATTTCTAGACCTTAATGCGGACAGTGGCTATATACCAAACCGTGGAATGCAGCTGTGTCCAAAAGAGTAGCTTTGATTTGGTCTTGATGTAGACCCATACCTCCATTGGAATTCTACAATACAATTATACAAACAAAACTAATTATTTAAAAAGATAATGTAGCACAACCCAGATGCAAAGAAGATAAAAGATTATTCATTCTTCTTTTCTCTCCTGCCAGAATCAATCATTCAACCACTGGATTCAAGAAAGGATGGCACCATTCAATATGTTTCATGTCATCAATATCAATTCTTCATCAATATGTTCACTAAAAACTTCTCACCTGTCCACCTAAATCACCATAATTTAAAGCCACGCATGCCACAGATTCTACGACGACTAGATTAAATTTTCAGAGCCCAAGTCACTTTTCCCCTCTCCCCTGCCCCCTTTGTTCATTTTCTGGAGCAATTTTGACCATAAGATTCTCAGTTGAAATGGTTCCTTGGATCTATCCAATTTTTCCAACTCGGAAAATACTGAGTGTTCAACAATAAGAAATTCATGGGCCTTGTTACCAGTACGAGCACATTAAAATGATAATTACATACCTCAGCTCTGAAAATGTCCAAGGCGAATCCATTGAAGCAACTGATAACTGCCTGTTGAATATCTAATCCAAGGCTATCTAAGGCCCTGATGGTGGAAAGCAATAGACCAGGTCTGCGGGTACAAAACATATGAATATTGAAAGCATTCTCTTCTCTTAACTCAACATGAACCTAGACGTCGAAGAGAATCATGTCATCGAACAGAATACAGGAAATTAGAAAGAGGTTAAAATAACAGCTAAGTTCTTTTTGTATGGGATAAAAAAAAATTTAAAATTTGAATCAGAAATGCCAATTTCATTTTATAAATTAGAAATATAAAGAGGAATATATATATTCCATTGTTTTGAATAAGAAGATTCTTTATTTACCATTGGAAGCTGATTAGCCACATTGGCTGGGGAGTTTTTGCCAACTTCTTCTTTGAAAGGATGTGACCGATCAGAAGTTGGTGGAAGAGGGCTCATGTGAGTCGGAAGTGAAGGAGTTACCGACATTGACTGCAGTTCATCATTTAGAAGCTTGATCTTGTCCAAAAGCTCTCTCAAGTAATCAATTGCATCTGCAAGGATGGAGGCTCTATCCATCTATTATTAGAAGGAACATGTCAATGTTTCATAAACAAGATTTATTTAAGAAACAGGTCAATCTAATGCAAACCAAGTGGAAAAGTTGTCAAATATTTTTATATTCATATGCCATCCTCATTTCCTAAGATAGAAATCTTGTCCCATTGAGCATTGCAAGCAATGAGAGATTACCAAACTCCTAGTTTAAACAAATCAAGAAGCTCCTTTCAAATATCTTGCAGATTCTAAATGATCAGCTATAAGCCCACGAAAAAAAATGCAGACTATTCAAATACTAAAAGTTAGTATGAAAGAGAAGTGGGCTATATTATGTGCTAAACAACTAAACATCATACCGGGCACAATAGTAAGAGAAGCAAATTATTAAAGGAAACAAAAATATCAGAGACGGGGAATTGTTTTACCTTGCTAATCTTGGGGACAATAGATCGCAACATGTATAGTCTATCATTGAGCTTCTTTCTCCTTCTCCTCTCTGCCATGAGATTTTTGGCTGGAGGCCTCCCCTTCTTGCTTTTCTCATTTCCATTAACCACTGAGCTTGTATTACCTTTGGAAACCTCCAAGGGATGACTTGCACTTTCTCCTATGACGTAGTTGTCTATTTGCTCTTCCGAATTGCTAGAGTCCAAACCTGACCACTTCATCTCCTCCACCTCACTTCCGGCAATTCTGTTCTTACTGTTAAATACTTGAAGTTCTTCATCTGCAACACCCTTGCCCTTATCAAGGTTAAATCCGACGGGGACATGAAAGTTTTCTTCAAATGGATTACTATACTTGGGCTTGCTTTCCCCTGATATGCGTTGGGAATCTAGTCTCCTTTGGAAGAGAGTGTCTGCCAAATTAGAACCTGTCGGAGGAGAGGCAACATCGAGGAGCTTGAGCGGCTTTCCACTGTTCAGGAAAAAGGGATTCGTATAAGCATCCAAAGAGAGAGAAGGATTAAAATCGCCACCATCAGCCAATGGAAGAAAAGGGGGTGCTCCAGAATTTTGTGAAACGAATCCCAAACCAGAATCAATAGGTCGTGCTTGGGAGGTCATGCCAGAATGAGCGGTAAAACCAGGGGAAACCAGAGGCTGTCCATCGTGCAACAAACCCAAAAATCCAGTAGAATCATTAAGGACGTCCAAAGTAGAGTCGATAGGGCTATAAAGAGCATTAAGAAAAGAAGACAAATAAGGCTTTGGAGGAAAGGGTGAGTAAAGAGGGTCGGCCGCGACAGGAGCAGAAACAGAGTTAGAAATAGAATCCAAAGGATGCAAAAGGGAACTATCACCCAAGCTTAATCCATTGGAAGAAGCTCCCATGACAGTTGAATCACAATTGGCAAGCGAGAAGTGAAAGTGAGTATCAGGGCGAAGAGAGGATGAAGAAGAAGAACCATCATAGTTGTGGATGCCCAAGGCGGAATCACTTTCATGCAGAGGTTTAAAATTAGAGAAAGGATCCATTTCGCGCTTAATGCGTACCTCTCGATTGTTTTTATTCCAAATAAAGGGCTTTTGTGATGGAGATCGATTCTCCCCATCGTGGTAGTCGACAATGGATTCCTGAAGGGTTTCCTCTTGATCCCGCTGCATCAGAACCAGGTTGCAAAAAGTCGGTTGCATTTTTCTCCTTCACCTTTATGATAAAACAACAATGAAAATACGGAAGCAAGGAGGATGAGTACTTAGCACAAGGGAGACCGCGGTTGGTGGGAGGAATAGCTGGCGACTATGGGAAGAATATACATATATATATAAAATGTATATGTATGTATGGCGATGGAAAACAGTTTTGCTCGAAAATCGAACCCCTGGCACTCCTGTTTGCTTTTTTGGCGGTTCTTTCTTCCTATCACTTTCTTCTTACTTCTACTTGACTCAAAAAAGACAATGAAAAATGCCCTAATTTATCTAAAACGGGGAAATCAAACTCTAAACATTAAAATTAATGCAGAATACACCATGGCTAAGGACAAATGAAGCCATTTAGGAAGGAAAAGTTACTGTAAATTTGGATTGGCAATAGATTGATTAAGAGAAAGATAGTACAATAATATTACACAGTCTATACAAAGTAGGAGTAGAGAAAGTTGAAAGGAAAAAGAGGTAACCAACCAGAAAGAAAGAGACTCCAGTGCTCTGCACAATGCAGACCGGACAGATTCATCTACGCCTACCTACTAATTTATAAACACAGTAGAGAGAGAAAGAGAGAAGAAGGGTGGGGATAGATGCCTCTCTTCATCTCTCTTTCATCTTCGTTTCTCTTCTTCTTCCATGTGATTGTCAAGCTCCATCCAATCCCCTTTGTAATATCATTTTCATCTATTCCAAACTCATGAATGAAGAAAAAATATATATATATTTCATAGATTTTTATTCAATTTCAAGATCATACCATGTTAAAGATTTGAATCCTCATTCATATCATATATATATATACATTTTTGTGTGACAAATTAAAAAATTTATCATATGGTTTCATTTGACTCTTGCATACACTCTTATGGTATATATATATATATATATATATATATATATATATATATTATATATGGATGCTAGATGTGAAAAACATACCCTATGACCGAGGGAAATATAAATCCACATTAAAACAAAAAAATAAACAAAAAGTTAAAAAAAAGTCAGTGAATCATTATTTAGTACAAGTGATTTTGAAGTTTCTTTGGTTTGGGAAGAACTAGAAGTACGTAGCAAAATTGAGAACAAATTTGACCACTATGATTTGAAGAAGAAGAAGAAAAAGAAACACACACGGCCCCTCCCAAGTTTCCCGTGAATAACTTTTACTTTCTTCACCGCAATTCAAACTCAAATTCAATGTTATCGCTTTAGAGAAAGTCGAATTCTCGATTTGAGCCCTCGATTATTCAGAAAATTTATCAAATTAACTGATTTTTACCTTACAAATGAAAAATCAAGTTTTTTCGGCTGGGCCCCTCAAGAGAGGCAGTGGGTTTTGGTAGCGGAGCCCATTACTTTGGAATGTGATAGAAACTGGAGTTCGCGGCTTTCTTGAAGAGTTAGATTGTGCTGGAGTTTTAGTCGTGCCCCAGACATACAAACATTTGCTTCAAATGTGTGCGAAGTTAAAATCTTTGCCTCACGGTAGATTGATTCATGATAGAATACGCTTGGAACCTCATCTGGGTTTCTTCAGAACTGGACCTCGATGATGTACTGTGAATGTGGGAGTTTGTTGGATGCACAAAGACTGTTTGATGAAATGCCGAGACAAGTCTGGGAATGTGGACTACCATCTTCTCTGCTTTTGCTGATCAGGGGTGGACGGAAAAGGCTTTGGGTTGTTTCTGAAGATGCAGGAGTTGGATATCGATGCGAGTTCTTCCATCTATATAAGCCTTTTGAGGTCTTTAATTGATTCTTCATTCTTGGAGCTTGGCTAACAGTTACACGCTCAGGTGATCAAGTTTGGGTTCCATGGAAATGTGGCAATGGATACTTCCGTATCTAGCATGTATGTCAAGTGTGGTTGCTTGGAGAGTGCTGAGTTGGCTTTCGAGAAGATGATGCTTTGAGATTGTTCCATAGAATGGTGAATGAAGGCACTGAATTGGATGAGTTTGCCTTCTCCCTCATTCTCAAGGCCTATGCTGCTCTGAGGGATTGGGCTACAAATTCATGGTTTGCTCTTGAAACTTCGTTTGGAGAGCCTGGTCTCGTTGGGCAGCCCTCTTGTGGATTTTTATGTCAAATGTGGAGATATAGATTCTGCTAATAAATCTTTTCAGAAGATATCTGAGCCAAATGATGTTTCGTGGAGTGCAATAATATGTGGCTATTCCCAAATAGGTGAGTTTGAGAAATGCTTTGAAGTTTTTATATCCTTAAGAAGGGAAAGCACTGTTCTAAACGAATTTATTTATGCCAACATTTTCCAGGGATGCTTTTCCCTTTGCTGACTTGAATTTGGGAACTCAAGCTCATAGAGATGCAGTAAACTGGGGTCTGCTTTCTTATCTACTTGGTGAGAGTGCATTGATCACCATGTATGGAAAATGTGGGCAACTTGGTTCTACATTTCAAGTATTTGAATGCATGATTAAACCAGATACCGCAGATACCGTAGCCTGGATTTCAATAATTGCCACTTGTTCTTATCATGGTCATGCTTTCTGAAGCTCCAAGTCCTTTTTTTGAGAATGCAGGCTTCTGGGGCGAGGTTTCCAGAAATTCTGATTATCCTATCTTATGCTGCCTGCTTTATATGTTTTTTATTAGTTACATTTCTTTAATAGTTCTTTTCTTCATTGACATTCATATCCTTGGTATAAAGGTTGCATCTTTTGACAGCATTAATGTTTTATACTATGTGACTTTCTTCCACAAGTGAAAATGGTTCCATATGGAAGTTCAAAAGTCACAAAGAAAATAACAGTCTTAGAGTTAGGATAAAGCCCTTATCATGGGTATAAATTATAATGGACAGTTGCGCAGACACAACACAAGGGTAAATAGTAGTAGTAGGTCACTGTTAACAAAGGAATTAAGAAACAAAACTAATGATAGAAAATGGTACTTATCTAACTTCTGGTTTTGGTTTGTGTCTGTGGTGTTTGGTTGGAAATGGAGGAAAGGTTTATTGAGGTAGGGACATTTCTGGAAATGGAGAAGCAGTTTCAGTTTTAGTAGTATCCCATTACTGGTTTTATCCACTTGATGTGATGTCATCCCTCTCGTATGTCACTGTTAACAAATGAATAAAGAAACAAAGCTTAGGGTGGGAAAAGGTAGTTTTTCTAACTTTGGTTTGTGCTTGTTTTTTGTTTGATTGGAGTATCATATTCACTCTGCTCCAAAGCAAATCAGAGTTCATAGAGGAGAGATTTATTGAGGTAGGGACATCTCTGGAAATGGAAGCAATTCAGTAGTAGTAGTATTCTATTACTGGTTTTATCCACTCAATGTGATGTCATCCCTCTCTGTCGGTCCCTTCTCCCTCCTTCCTCTCATACTTAGTATTACAACTATCAATCATGAATAATGAAACAAATTGGATTGCTCTTCTCTCTCCCCTGATCATATTGCTTCCTTTCTCACCTCTTTTCTCTCTTATTTATAACTCAACTCCACTCTCTCATCTCATATGGGTTTTCATCCAAAGTTGTTGTCTTTCCAGTTTCACTTCATTCTCCGTGAGTGTTGAGTTTGTCGGTTTCTTTCATTTGAGATACATATGTTTGTTCATGACATGAGGCTATTCATTCTCTGTGCTCCTTTTTTTCTGTATTTTTTTTATATTGCTGTAATTACTGTGTCTTTCTGTTTTTAGTTTTCCTCTTTCTTTTATGGATTTCTCTTTGTATCCAAGAAGAAATTCTTGATGAATGCAGATGGATTTGGACACTTTACCATTTATTTACTCATGCCATTCAAAACGTTGCTCTAGAGTTCAAGAATTGTTTAGTTTCTATATAGTACACTTGCTGCTGATTTTTTGCAGCTTATGGAGAAAAACTATGACTCTTCTCCTCTAATTATTCTTTCTCTGACTGTAATCTTTCTCAACTTGTGCCACTTGCCCGGGAATCTGCGCCGGTAGCCGGATGTCCGTTCTGTCTTCTCCATTACATTATTTGTGTAGGCTAGTTTTTAAGATTTCTTTTTTTATGTCTGAGCTACTAGTTTTCTAGTTGACTACTTTTCCGGAATATGTTATGTAATTCAGATACTGTATCTAGACCATATGGAATAATGCTCTATAGTTTTTGTTTATTCATTGAATTTTTTCAATTTCAGGTGTGTCTATTCAGATGCTTCTCATGATCCTTATTTCTTTGAGGAAACAAATTTCTCAGGATCTAAATCTATGGAACGTGAGGAAACACATTCTTCCTTAAGATATGGGAGACCTCCATGGGTGTTCAAAGGCAGGCAAGTCCAATTTCACCTATCCTTTACTATACTTGGGTATCCTTACTTTTCACTCTTTTACCTGAATGGCAAATCTATCTAATATTTCAGTGCTGTGTACCAACTCCATCTTGTCAAAGCTGAGACTGCCCGAGCTTTCATACCTAAGGAGTTCCGATTGGCTGAAGCATTCGGGTATTCATAATGCTCTGGGTTAAATAGAGCTGTTATATTTTTCTATAGCAAAGAATAATTTAATGGCCATATTGTCATTTTTTAACATCGTTTTAAATTAACTCCCTTTTTCTACTACAGATACACTCTTGGTGGATTCTTTTGGGCTAGTTATGATGACAGTCCAGTTAGAACTTTTTATGAGGTGAAATTGTTTAACTCAAAATTTTACCTTATCTAGTTATCTCTTAACATGTGGCAAGATTAGTTATAAGGGCCTCTTGCTAGAGATAATGAATTCTAGCAACTAAATATGGCTAGAACAATGTTCTCCCTGTTTCGCAGAACAAATTTCTGCTCTGAGATTACCTTTATCATAAAATAATGTTAACTCCATTGTTTTTTAATTTCAAAATATTCAGCTTCTGGTGATTGCGGGCGTCGTATGGAACCCACCAACAGCTTGTGCGTAAGTTTCTTCCTGTTCTCTTTATTCATGCTAGTCTAGATCAATAAAAAATAATTGGATTAAAGAACTGATAGAGATAGATACAGCTTTAAGGTCCTTACTACTCAGTCAGATAACTCTATCATGTCTGAGTAGGTCCTTGGGCTCATTAGGTTGCTGGTAAAACATCATTGTGCTAACAAGGAGAAGGATATGCTTTTCTAGCCTTACTTCCTCTAACTGATGACAACACCAATCTAGTTGGATGCCCATCTCTTGAAAAGAAATTTCTGATCGGTCTTTAGGAATTCTGTCAATCATTTCTTTAACAAGGGTGTATCTATGAATTTGTTTCTATACTTCACTCAGAAAGACGCATGCTAATTTTAATAATGTTAGAATTAAGCCTGGTTAGAAATATGGTCAGAAAGTGCAAAACTGTTCTAAGTAATGATATATATTTTTCTCCTTCTTGTGAAAGAACAGTAGACTTAATTAGTTGTTTTCTGCTTCTTGTTAGCTAAGATATGGAAAAGGTAGTAATGTTTCTGTGAACAGATGGGCTGCAAACGTACTGGTGAACAATAGTGAAGTTTGTGTACATGAATGAAAGGTAGGCAACACTTCACATACATAAATATATATATACTTACAAAATCTATACTTTAATGTACAGCATTGTGAAAATTCTAGTTTTCTTTGTTGATAAATTTACAACAAAAAAGATCTGGGTAGCTAGCTACTAGTAGTTTTTTTGGAATTTCTTAAACCCAAAAAACACTTATAAAGCATTAGAGCATAAATCTCAATAAAGTATACAGTAGTTCATTATAGACTCACTTGTTGTCTTGATTGGCACAGGAGTTTGGTCTTCGAAGCCAAGTTAGCCGATTTTCAAAGGTGGGATTTTGAACTTGGTACTTTTTAACTAACTTTTTATAACACGTTCAATTTTTGCTGGTAACATGTGCATTTCTACAACATTATAATTTTTGAAGTTGTGAAACTTTTCCAATTAGCCTATGAGGATCATTTTCCTCTCATATTGGCTAAAGATCAGAACCTAAGGTAGGCCCATAAGTTCTAAGATTCCATATTCAGGTACCTAATGCAAATCAGGAGATGTTCAATGTGTTCATGATGATTCTTTCTTTTTTACTAGTTAAATAATATCACGGAACAAGATTTTATATGCCCCATATATTCCGTAACAGACTATAACAGCAATTCCAAAGAGTTCCAAAGATAAAAGGAATGGTTTCCTGGACATGGTTGGGGCATTTACTTCTCCGAGTTCTAAGAGTTGCATGAATGTGCAAGTGAGTGAATTTAAGGGACAGACATCAATGAATATCTGCAATATCAACTTCAGTGCCGCAGGTGAGTTGATAAATACTAAGAACAAGAAAAAGATGAATGCCCACCAGAATTTCTTGTTGACCAAGAACACGTGGACATTTTCGAATATATGTTTCGATTTCACTGATTGATTTTCCCTGTCTTTGAAAACTGCAGAGCTGGATTCAAGCAAGTGGATGGGTCCATCCATTAAAATGTCACTTCATAGCTTTAGGTAAGAGTTGTGAATGCAGGATTTCAATCTGCTTAACTCCAACTCAGCTTATTGTATGTTTTGTAGGTGCCTGACATATGATAATCCGAACCTCCTCAAGTACTCTTGCTAGATTCAAAGCAGGTTTTTTTTTACCCTTTTTTTCTACCTTTTGAAGTTTGAGTTTGGTATTCACGAGTAGGAGAAGAGATTCTTTTCAAGGATGAAACTTTGCTATATTTAACGGTGAAATATTTGAAATGTTATTTATAGTAATGTTTAGTATCTCTTGACATTTTAGGGTGAGAGTAGTTTCTCCTGCTAAGGTGTCCATTCCCCATACAGTTGATTCAGAGGAGGAAAATCATTCTGGATTTGAAAATGGAGAAAACAAGCAAAATAAGAGAAACCCCTGGTTATCTCTGATGCTATTCGCTTTACAGTTCAACTCTATGATAATGAAGGTTGAAGCATCTACAGTAGTCAGTAACAGAGTTCTGTGAGACAATGATTCTGTATCAGTAATCTTTTCTGCAAATTCTCTGTGAAATTTGCAAAGAAAGAGATATTCTATCTGTTTCAGTGGTCAAATTTGATTAATAAAGACCATGCAGCAAGTCCTCCTACATGTGTGAAATCAAATAGTGGAATTTTAAGGTTCTTTTTAATGTTAATCTTTACTAAAAGAAAAATTCTTACACAAAACAATAAAATGCAATTTTCCAGCATTGTTGTCTTCTTCCCCAGAAGACAGAAGAACGATAATCTTCTGGCAGAGGTATTTCCTCCAAGAATGCCTTGAATAAAACCAGGGATCTCTGTGTGTGGTTGAGAGAAGGGTGTTTCATGGGATGGCCTTCTTACATTGGGGAACGATAGAAGATTACCATAAACTTGAGTCCATCTACCAACCTGAAAAAAACAATGTTCAGTTCTTTATTTGTTTTGGTCAATAATTGTTTCATCTTCCTTAATCAGTCCGAAAAAGTTTACCTGCATCCCAGAAAGCCAAACTCTGTAAAAGTTATAGTAGGCCTCAATCCTAGTTCCACGAACCAATTTTCTACTACTCGTCAATGGAATCACAGAATCTTGATCTCCAATGTTCAATGTGAATCTTGTTGGTTATATACACACACATATATATATATAATATTAGATTTTGGAATAAAAAAGCAAAAACCTGAAATGATTTCAATTCATCAGCTAAGCATGCAGACAATTGTAATGGCAAATTCATCTCTGCCTCGTCCCAACATTTTAACTGCCAATTTCAAGAAAATTCCATCCTCTATTTCCCTCAAATCCGATACTGTTCCCCTCCAAAGTTCTTCCACAATTCATCAAGGAAAAATCGAAAACCTTCATTTGATTTCACTTGCAGAACAAGGTAAACTTCATGAAGTTCGCGGCTTTCTTGAAGAGTTGGATTCTGCTGGAGTTTCGGTCGAGGCCCAGACATACAAACATTTGCTTCAAATGTGTGCTAAGTTAAAATCTTTGCATCACGGTAGATTGATTCATGATAGAATACGCTTGAATTTTGAAACACCACCTGGGTTTCTTCAGAACTGGGTCTTGAGGATGTACTGTGAATGTGGGAGTGTGTTGGATGCACAAACACTGTTCGATGAAATGCCGGAGAAAACTCTTGGAACGTGGGCTACTATCTTCTCTGCTTTCGCTGATCAGGGGTGGACTGAAAAAGCTTTGGGTTTGTTTCTGAAGATACAGGAGTTGGATATCGATGCGAGTCCTTCCATCTATATAAGCCTTTTGAGGTCTTTAATTGATTCTTCATTCTTGGAGCTTGGCAAACAGTTACACGCTCAGGTGATCAAGTTTGGGTTCCATGGAAATGTGGCAATGGACACTTCCATATCTAACATGTATGTCAAGTGTGGTTGCTTAGAGAGTGCTGAGTGGGCTTTCGAGAAGATGGGGGAAAAGAATGTGATCACTTGGACTGGGTTGATGGTGGGGCTTACACAAGCAGAGAGGGAAGAGGATGCTTTGAGATTGTTCCATAGAATGGTGAGTGAAGACACTGAATTGGATGAGTTCGCCTTCTCCATCACTCTAAAGGCCTGTGCTGCACTAAAGGATGTAGGATTGGGGCAGCAAATTCATGGTTTGCTCGTGAAACTTGGGTTGGAAAGCCAGGTATCGGTGGGCAGCCCTCTTGTGGACTTTTATGTCAAATGTGGAAATATAGATTCCGTTAATAAAGCTTTTGAGAAGATATCTGAGCCAAATGATGTTTCGTGGAGTGCAATAATATGTGGCTATTCCCAAATAGGTGATTTTGAGAAATGCTTTAAAGTTTTTAAATCATTAAGAAGGGAAGGTGGTGTTCTAAACGAGTTTATTTACACCAGCATTTTCCAGGCATGCTCTGCACTTGCGGACCTGAATTTGGGAACTCAAGCTCATGGAGATGCAGTAAAACGGGGTCTGCTTTCTTATCTACATGGTGAGAGTGCATTGATCACCATGTATGGAAAATGCGGGCAACTTGGTTCTGCATTTCAAGTATTCGAATCCATGATTAAACCAGATACCGTGGCCTGGACTTCAATAATTGCCGCTTGTGCTTATCATGGTCATGCTTCTGAAGCTCTAAGTCTTTTTAGGAGAATGGAGGTTTCTGGAGTGAGGCCAAATGGAGTTACATTTATAGCAATTCTAACAGCATGTAGCCATTCTGGATTGATAAAAGAAGCTGAGGATTACCTTGAAGCAATGAGCACCAAATATGGTCTTGACCCAACTGTTGATCATTATGATTGCATGATTGACTTGTATGCTCGAGCAGGGATGCTAACTAAGGCATTGGACTTGATTCAAACAATGCCATTTGAACCTGATGCAATGAGCTGGAAAAGTTTACTGGGTGGGTGCTCAATTCATAACAATTTTGAGCTTGGAAAAATTGCTGCTGAGAAACTTCTTCACTTGGATCCCAATGATACTGCTGCATATATACTCATGTTTAACTTGCATGCTTCATGTGGCAAATGGGATGAAGCTGCTCACATTAGAAGGATGATGGTTGAGAGGGATTTAAAAAAGGAAGTTGGCTGCAGCTGGATAACTGTCAATGGTGAAGTGCATCGATTTATTGTTGGTGACAGGCATCATGCTCAGACAGAAGAGATTTACAGCAAGCTAAAGGAGTTAGAGTTTGCTGAAGATACTGATGACTCTGTTCTGTTAATGGATAGCAGGGTATCTAATGACTTGCCACAGCGAAAGGAACAGCTTCTTGACCATAGTGAGAGACTTGCAATAGCATTTGGGCTCATTGCTACACCAAATGATGCCACTATTTTGGTTTTCAAGAATCTCCGTGCTTGCAGAGATTGTCATGACTTTGCTAAACATGTATCATTAGTCACAGGTCGCGAAATCACAGTCAGAGATGCAAATAGATTCCATCACTTTAGGGATGGAAAATGTTCATGTGGTGATTACTGGTGACTTAAAGAAAAGGTATATTTGAACTCAGATAGTGCTGATTACATGATGTTTCTGGTGCTGTAAATTGTTACAACACCAATGCATCCATTTAGTAGTGTGTATACAAATAGTGGATGAGAATCCTAAAGGGATTCTTCACCTTTTGTTTTGAGGAAGGGAAATTCCTAAGGTGGCATCCATTTAGCATTTTGAAACTTTTGATACTGTATAATTGAATTGCTCGTGCAACTTTTTCCTTCTCCATGTATATTGGCTTTCAACCTTTTGGTGGAAAATTTTCTGCTAGACTTGCAGAGATGCTCCTGTTCTGGCAATTGATAGCCCACTAGGGGAATCTTGTCCCCATTACGTGTTATGTTTCTCTTTGATATCACTCTGTGAGTACATAAGTTGGAGCCTGGAGTAATCATGGTCTATATTTGTGGGCCTTGATATGTGAATCAGAAGGATAAAGACACTGCTACTGACACTGTTACTTTGGATTTCAGATCTATTATAAATTTCCTCATAAGGGAATTTGGAAATAACTTGGAACTGGTAAGTCATAGTAAAGAATTGAGTGAGGAAGAGAAAGAAACAAACATGGTATGTGGGATGTTGGAAAGAGCTCTGGTGGTGGGGAAACTGACGTACTTTTTGCCATGCTCCACCAACACTATTGACAGATTCCCTAAAAGGAAAAAAATAAATTCTTGGATATATCATTTATATTTATACAGATATGCAGGAATAGGATTGGCACTGAGGAGAAAGAAGAAATGAGCTTTGTTTCCCTGATCAGTGCATTATGATGTGATTTATTACTACTCATTAGTATATATAGTAGTAACCACAAGAGAAAAAAGGCAAAGAAAGAAAATAATGTTGTGGGTATGTCATTTGTGGGTTAGTGGGGGCTAAATAAAGTACGATGATAAAGGGGAAAGGCAGTGACCTCCGGAGCTGACACGTTTTCACCAAATCAACTTCCATGATATGATGCACATTTTCCACGGCCCCCAAAGGAAACTCTCTCTCTCTCTCTCTGTGGCAATAGTAGGAAGCTTCTTCCATTTGATTTCCAGCTATTCTGATTATCCTCTGCCTGCTTTATAATATTTTAATTAGCTACAATTTTTTTATAGTTCTTTTGGTCATTGACATTCATATCCTTGGTATAAAGGTTGCATCTTTTGATAGCATTAATGTTTTATACTATGCGACTTTCTTCCACAAATGAAAATGGTTCCGTATGGAAGATGAAAAGTCATTAAGGAAAATGACAGTCTGTAGAGTTTGGATAAAGCCCTTAGCATGGGCAAAATTGACAGTCGCACACACCCAACACAAGGGTAAATAGTAGTACGTCAGTGTAAACCAAGGAATAAAGAAACAAAACTAATGGTGGGAAAATGTGGTTTTCTCTAATTTCTGGTTTTGGTTTATGTTTGTGGTGTTTGGTTGGAGTATTATTATATTCACTTTGCACCAAATCAAATCAGAGTTCATGGAGGAGAGATTTATTGAGTAGGGACATCTCTGGATATGGAGAAGCTGCTTCAGTATTTTATTACCGGTTTTATCCACTCTTATGTGATGTCATCCCTCTCTGTCGGTCCCCTTCTCTCATGCTTGGTATTACAACTATCAATCATGAATAATGAAACAAATTGGATTGCTCTTCTCTCTTCTCTCTTCTCTCTTCCCTGACCATATCTGCGACCTCTCTCCCTCCTTTTCTCTCTTAGAAGTTAGAACTCAACTCCACTCTCATATCTCATCTGGGTTTTCTTACAAAATTGTTTTCTTTCCAGTTTCGCTTCATTTTCTGTGAGTGTTGAGTTTGTGGGTTTCTTTCATTTCAGATACATATAGGCTATTTATCCAGTACTGAATTGTTCTCGTGTAAAGTGTGCTCCTTTTTTCTGTATTTTGTTGTATTGCTGTAATTATTACTCTTGTCTTTCTGCTTTTACTTTTTCCCGTTTCTTTCTTTAATGGATTTTTCTTTGACTCCAGGCAGAAATTCTATGGATTTCTTGATGAATGCAGATGCATTTGGAATCTTGACCATTTACTTACTCATGTCTTTGCTATATAATGAACTGTATTATTCTCTGTCATTCAAAACGGTGCTTTAGTGTTCATGACTTCTGTAGTTTCTGCACTTACAGAGCGCACTGAAATTCAAACCCGATGCTTTCCGTTAATTTATTTAGTACACTTGCTGCTGCTTTTCGGCAGCTTATGAAGAAAAACTATGACCCGTCTCCTCTAATTCTTCCTTCTCTGACCGTAATCTCTCTCAACTTGTGCCACTTGCCCGGATATTCGTTCTGTCTCCTCCATTGCATTATTTCTGTGGGCTTGTTTTAAGATTTCTTTTTATATGTCTGAGCTACTAGTTTTCTAGTTTATTGCTTTTCTGGAGTATGTTATGTATTCAGATACTGTATCTAGACTGTATGAAGTAATGCTCTGTAGTTTTTTTTTTATTCAATTTCAGGTTTATTATTGGATTCAGATGCCTTTCATGATCCTTGTTTCTTAGTTCGCTGCTTATCTTGTTTGAAAAAAGAAATTGCTCAGGATGGAACTTGAGGAAACACATACTTCCTTAAGATATGGGAGACCTCCATGGGTGTTCAAAGGCAGGCAAGTCCAGTTTCACCTATCCTTTACTATACTTGGGTATCCTTACTTTTCACTCTTTTCCCTGAATGGCAAATCTATCTAATATTTCAGTGCTGTGTACCAACTCCATCTTGTTAAAGCCGAGACTGCTCGAGCTTTCATCCCTAAGGAGTTCCGATTGGTTGAAGCATTCGGGTATTCCTCATGCTCTGGGTTAAATATTGTTGTTATGTTTTTGTAGAGCAAAGAATGATTTTAATGGCCATATTGTCATTTTTTAACATCATTTTAAATGAACCCCCTTTTTCTACTACAGATACACTCTTGGTGGATTCTTTTTGGCTAGTTATGATGACAGCCCAACTGGAACTTTTGATGAGGTGAAATTGTGTTTAACTCAGTTTTTCCCTTATCTAGTTATGTTTTAACATGTGGCAAGATTAGTTATAAGGGCCTCTTGCTAGAGATAATGAATTGAAGCAACTAAATATGGCTAGAACGATGTTCATTCTCCCTGTTTCTCAGAACAAATTTCTGCTCTGAGATTATCTTTATCATAAACTAACGTTAACTCCATTGTTTTTCAATTTTCAAAATATTCAGCTTGTGGTGATTGCGGGCATCGTTTGGAACCCACCAACATCTTGTGCGTAAGTTTCTGCCTGTTCTCTTTATTCGTGCTAGTTTAGATCAATAAAGAATAATTGGATTAAACAACTGATAGAGATAGATACAGCCTTAAGGTCCTTATTAGTCAGTCGGATAACTCTATCACGTTTGAGTAGGTCCTTGGGCTCATTAGGTTGCTAGTAAAACAGCACTTGTGCTAACAAGGAGAACGATCTGCTTTTCAAGCCTTACTTCCTCTACTGATGACAACACCAATCTAGTTGGATGCCCATCTCTTTAAAAGAAATCGCTGATCGGTCTTTAGGAATTCTGTCAATCATTTCTTTAACAAGGGTGTATCTATGAATTTGTTTCTATACTTCAGTCAGAAAGACACATGCTAATTTTAATAATGTTAGAATTAAGCCTGGTTAGAAATATGGTCAGAAAGTGCAAAACTGTTCTAAGTAATGATATATATTCTTCTCCTTCTTATGAAAGAACCGTAGACTTTATTAGTTGTTTTCTACTTCTTGTTAACGAAAATATGGAAAGGAGGTAGTAATGTTTCTGTGAACAGATGGGCTGCAAGTGTGCTGGTGAACAGTTGTGAAGCTTGTGCACATGGACGAAAGGTTGGCAACACTCACCATATACATATATATATATATACATATATACATACGAAATCTATGTTTTTAATACAACATTGTGAAAATTTTAGTTGCTAAGTATTGATAAATTCACAAGAAAAAAGATTCCATAGATAGCTCTGCTAGTAGTTTTCTTGCGATTTCTTAAACAAGGAAAACACGTATAAAGAAAGCATTAGAGCATGAATCTCAAAAAGTATCAAGTAGCACGAGAGATTCGACTCACTTGTTTATCTTGATTGGCACAGGATGTTGGTCTTCCGAGCCAAGTTGCGCGGTTTTCAAAGGTGGGATTTTGAACTAGGTACTTTAACCTTTTTCGTATCAAAGTTTGATTTTGTACTAGGTACTACCTTAGCAACAATTAGCCTATGAGGGTCCTTTTCCTCTCATATTGGCTAAGATGATCAGACCCTTAGGTAGGCCTAGAGGTTCTAAGATCCCATATTACTGTACCTAATGCAGATCATGAGATGTGCAATGTACTTATATCACGGAACAAGAGTTTATATGCCATATGTTCTGTAACAGACTATAACAGCAATTCCAAAGAGTTTGAAAGATAAAAGGAACGGTTTCCTGGACATGGTTCGGGCATTTACTTCTCCGAGTCCTAAGAGTTGCATGGATGTACAAGTGAGTGAATTTAAGGGACAGACATCGATGAATATCTGCAATATCAACTTCAGTGCTGCAGGTAAGTTCATAAATGGTTTGCAAAACATGTGGTTTCGATTTCACTAACTGATTTTTCCTGTTTTTGGCGACTGCAGAGCTGGATTCGAGCAAATGGATGGGTCCATCCATTAAAATGTCACTTCCTAGCTTTAGGTAAGAGTTTGTGTGTATATATATATATATATACACGATATTAATCTGTGTATAACTCTACTCGGCTTATTGTTTGTTGGTGCTAATGTTTTGCAGCGGCCGGACAAAGTATAATCCTCACCTCCTCAAGTACTCTTGCCAGATTGAATGCAGGTTTTTCTCTCATTTTTGTTTTGAAGTTTGATTTGGTATTCATTAGTAGGAGAGAGGAGATTCTTTCAAGGATGAAACTTTGCTATATTTATGAATGTTATTTATAGTAATGTTAAAGTATCTCTTGACATGTTATTTATAGTAATGTTTAGTATCTCTTGACATTTTAGGGTTAGAGCAGTGTTTCCTGCTAAGGTGTCTGGTTCATATGCAGTTGATTCAGAGGAAGAAAATCATTCTGAACATGAAAGTTCAATTTGTAACTTTGACAATGGAGAAAACATGCAAAATAAGAGAAATCTTTGCTTATCTGTGATGCTATCTAAACCAATATTAGCTTTACAGTTCAACTCTCTGAAAATGAAGGTTGAAGCTCCAACAGTAGTCACTAGTTCTCTGAGACAATGATTCTGTATCCTGTTATTGCAATCTTAAAGAGATTTTATCTGTTTCTGTGGTCAAATTTGATTAATAAAACAGAAAGTTCTACAAATTAGTGGATATTTTAAGGTTCTTTTGTAATCTTAATCTTTACAAAAAATTCTTCCACATTAAGACACATCTTCTTCCCTGATGTGAAAGTACTTTACAAAACAATACCAGCCCACCATTCTTGTCCTACCTACCACCTACCTACCATACAAATTCTACTGTCAAAATTTTTTTTTTTTTTTTTTTCTTCAGTAGAATCAAAATGCTTCTGGAAGAGGTCTTCCTTCCAAGAAAGCCTTGAATAAGACCAGTGATCTATGAGGTTGAGAGAATGGTGCTTCATGGGATGCCCCTCTTACAGTGGCGAAGGAAAGAAGATTTCCATAAACTTGAGTCCATCCACCAACCTGAAACAAAAAAACATGTTCAGTACTACGTTTGTTTTGGTCAATTAATTGTTTCATCTTCCTTAATCACTCCGAAAAAGTTTTACCTGCATCCCAGAAAACCAAACTCTGTAAGGTGTAGTTGGCCTCAATCCCAGTTCCACAGCCAGCCCATGAACCAACTTTCTACTACCCGTTAATGGAATCACAGAATCTTGATCACCACTGTAAACCAAGACTGGAATTCCTGCTTTGAGCAGCTTGGCCACTACAGTGATTGTCGGAATCTCCAGATCGAGCAGGTGATAATTAAGAATACTGATATCATCATTAACAGGGGTTTAAGTTAAGACATAAACTTTGTTCAACAACGTTGGAAAAGAGAAACTTTTGTATCCACAAATTATTATTACCTGCTGCAAACAAGCCACTGGTTGACACCAACAAGTCTTGCATGGAGAGCCCTTTGAACATCTTTTCTATTCAAGTAATTCATTGTTTCATCTTCGATACATACATCTACATTTTCTGTGACTTGCTGCAGTTTTTAAGAAAAAAACAAAAAAAAAAAAACCTTAAAACAAGATGTTCCAAAAATGGTGGAGAGTTCAGACAGTGAAAAACAAAAAAAAAATACAATCTTTACCTGTGGTCTGAGGATTTTGGATTGTGAAAGAACAGAGGAGATACAGACATCGAGAGTAACATCATAGTTATCCACGAATCTGCTTGTTTCTCTTGTTACAAGGCTCATAACTCTAGAACAAGTTGGAGACAAAGAACCTCTGTAATATTCACTAACATACCGTGAATAGTTACAACTGGTAGTGAACAATTTGTAGGCTGCATCTGAGATCAACCCATGTGACCAGAAGAACTCAGCTCTTGAATTCAGGTCGGTTGCAAATTCCATTACTGGATTACCAAGCTATACATACATATACATACATATATAGGTATACATTCAGACAGTTGACTAGAAATAGTGAGAAACAAAAGAAGAAGATAAAGAATGGAATTCAATACTCACTGCAATGCCTTTCAAGTTGAATAGCATTTCCTTCCTGTTGAATTGGAGCATGAGTTCTGCTAACTGAGGTATATAATGACCTGCAAAGTTAACATTTTTAGCCATGTTTATTACATATATATATATATAAATGGAGAGAGATGGTAGTAAAAATACCAGCATAGCTTTCCCCTGCAATGTACAGACTTCTGTTTCTGTACTCTGGAAATTTGATTAGCCATTTGTGCAAGAATGCCAAATTGTCCATGGCTACAAAAGAAAAGAAAAGAAAAATAAACAGAGTGATTTTGTAACCCTTTTTAGCACCAAAATGGGAAAAAGAAACAGACAAAGAAAAAGACTGACCTGTAATTTTGTCATCAACACCTTCATAAGAAGAGGGATCAGTTGAATAGGAGAAGCCTACACCAATTGGGGTTTCCAAATATAGCATGTTTGCCTCTGCATTCATACAAATAAAAAAAGCAGAATTCTTGAGAATAACAACCATACATAAATAAATAAATAAATATATATATATATATATATATATATATATATATACACACCTCTGTTCCAGCTATACTCATTTCTGACCAAAACCTGTCCACTAGGCCTAAAGGGACCATTTTCAGAGAATGCTCCAACACCCAAAGAAGAACAACCAGGCCCTGCAAGTGCAAAATTTCTTGAAACCAATTTCTTGACTCAAATTCAACAAAAAAAAAAATATATATATATATATATATATTATATATATATATATAGTATATGTATATATACCTCCATTTAGCCAGAGAACAAGAGGTTTTGATATTGGATCAACTTGTGCTTCAACAAAGTAGTAAAACAGAGATTTTTGTTTCTTGTGATGATCATCATCATTGAAGGTAACGTACCCAGAAAACTGCTGGAAATTGACTTGAGGTTGGCCAGGTAAAAGAGTAATCTTGTCAGCTGCTGCTGCTGAGGACGACAGAGAGGAATGCGCTCTCATGGAAAACAGAAACAGCAGAAGAGTTATTGTTAAAGATTTTAAATTTACAATCTGCAGCAGCGCCATAGTCTTTAATTGCAAATGATTTTTTTTTTTTTTCCAGTTTTTCTTTAAAAAAACAATAAACTCAAAGGTTTCAATGACAGAGGAAGAGAAAGAAAGAGAAGGCACCAAAATTTGTTGTTGAAATGGGGGGCAATATATATATATAATATAGAGAGAGAGAGAGAGAGAGAGAGAGGAGTGAACTTTTTTTTTTATTTTTTATTATTGCTATATATTATTTGTACTGTATGTAACTTTTGTCGTTTCAAATACCCTTTTTTTTCTTGGGGAGAGGGGAAGGTGGGGATGGAAGGATCATATCATGTCATAACATACATAACATATATATATATATATATATATATATAGAGAGAGAGAGAGAGAGAGAGAGATGAGAGAGAAACAGATAGGGAGGAAGAAAGAAAGTAAGAGTCTTGTCAAGATCACGCCTTCACAGTTCCTTTACTCATTTCTCTTGGCCAACAATCACACCACACACCCCACTCTATTTTGCTGGTGCTTTCTGGCCCCTTTGCATGAACAATAAGGTGGGGGTGGGGGAAGAGAGAATGAAGTAAATCAGCACATCTTATTATTACAAAATTTCAAGTTAAAATCTTTTTTCTTACAAAGTTAAAATGTTTTTGTTTAGACAACCATATATATATATATATATAATTTGATAAAGATTCGATTTTAAATTAGTTAGAATTCAAAATAAATTGAAAATAGACGAGTTAAGAATTGAGATTAAAGTTGTCTCCTTTATTTTGTTTTTATATTGTAAAGCTTATAATTTTGTAATAAATTTTTTCATATGGTTGTTTTTGTTTGAAGCTTATTGATAAATCTTGAAAGAAAATTGGTATAAAATTATGGGTTTTCAAGATTCATGAGAAAACAAACAATTATTTTTGCAAGAAAGGAGCTTTTTTACAAGATAGCACCTTTACTTTTTTTTTTTTTCTTTAAAGAAAATTATCCCTCCAAGAAAGACTTGGTTGCTCGCTCGTGCAGCCAAAGAAAGTTCTCCAAAACTGGAAAATTTTTAGAATGGAACTTTGAGAAATATATAAAGTATATATATATATATATATATGTATATATATATATGGTCCCAGACACTGTTTTGTTTCTATTGATTGTTTTTAATAACAGGAGAAAGATGCAGTAGCTCTATTAGGTATCAAATGAATTGTATTTTATTTATTACTAAGCAAAGTGAATATGTATATATATATATATATATATGTGTGTGTGTGTGTGTGTGTGTATATATATATATATATGTATGTATATTTGAACTGTTGTTCATGAGATGAATGACAATTGACTGCACTTTTCTTACACTTTAGAAGAAGGTAAATAAAGGGAAAGTGAAAAAGGTAATGGGAAAATTTTCATGTCTTAACAAATCAGTTTGTTTTTTAAAAAATTTCTTTTTTTTTTTTATTTATTTATGTTTTTTTAACTCCTTATGCTTTGTTTGCTGGGGAACAAAATATACCAAATTCCCAAAATAAAGAAAGGTGAAAAAGGAGGAAAGGCAAAATAGAGCTTTAGGTTTACCCAAAAAAAGAAGTAAAAAAGAAGAAATTTGCATAGCTTTTAATGTAATGTAATTACCATGCATCACATGCATATATGCCTTGGATTGGTATTTATCAAGAATATACTCTCTTTCTATATATATATATATATACCCTCAACAATTTTCTTCATTCAAATTTCAATAGTTAAAAAATTGAAAATGTAGAACATATAAAATTTTATGCTATACAACTCAATTTTAAATTAGTGGACGAATATGGAGTATATATATATATAATATATATATATTCATGAGAAAGAAGGAATAAGCAGCTTTGTGAGGAATTGTCAATTCAAAGAGGTGGGAGAGAGAGAGAGTATGCATGGCATTTTCTTGATAAGCAAGCTAATACTTCTGATATAATGTAATATTTATATTATATATATATATATATATATATATAAGCAAATATTTGCATTGATTCACCTTTTGACCCTTTTTTGCATGCAACAAAACATCATGACTAGGTTTTCTTCTTCTTCTTTCTTTTTTAAACATTTTTAAATAATAATAATAAAAATAAAACATTTGTTTAAAAAAAATTTATTTAGTCCTCAATTTTTTTTTCCTTCTTAATAACAATAAGGTACTCATAAGTCTTGCAGGTTTTCATATCTATAAATATTTTTTTAATATTAATTTAAATAAAGAAAAAGATTTCACATACAAAAGATTTCATTTGAAGTACTAAATTAATCAATCTTTTCTTCTTCTTTTTTTCTTTTAAAAAAAGAACAAAAGTTCACGTGCTAAAATTATTAAAAGAAAAGAAAAGTAACCAAAGAAGCTGTTAAGTGCAATATAAAGAAATAGCAAATTTTTTGTCTTAACCTGTATACAATTTCCATTTACAGTATTTTTTAACTATATATATAGATATATTGTAATTTAATTTTAATTTCAGATCATAAATAAAAGACTTAATCCTCTTATTTCACAAGCGATGTGGGATATGTTAAGTTTATTGGTGGGGGTGGAAGTTTCTAGATTTGACAAGTGTAATGATAATTTTCACTAACATTCCATGTTGCCATTATTACAGTAATAATAATTAGTTTTCCCACAACGGATATCCAAAATTATTCAATCCCACCCAATCATTCTGGGAAACATCAAAATGAAAATATTAAAACAGTGTTTACACATCAGTCTTATCACCATATATATATATATATATATATATATATATATATATATATTTAGCCTTATCCACAAAAAAAACAAAAGGTTTGTTTTTTTTCTTCAGTCTTAATTTTCTCCGCCTCATTGTTCTCTGCTCAAATAGTACAGAGAAAAAAAAGAGAAAAAGCTGAAAACAAAATGGGGCATAGATTTATATAAAAAAAAAGAGACTCATCTTTCATTCTTAGCTGTAGTTGTAGTTGTTGCCATAAAGAAAATTCAGAGGGGGTGCAAACTGTTAGTTGGGACAGTCAACTTTTTCTTTTCTTTTCCAAATAAATTCTTATTTTACTTTCCTTCCAAGGAAAAAAGTATTATTTATGTACGTATTTATATTATTGACTATTACATAATTTTTTGTGTTATAAACAATGTGGGACTTGGGTTCAGCTACGAGGAGTTCTTTACATATGTCGATACTGATCTTGGATGTGTGATATGGCAAATTCCATGAATTTAGTGTTCAGTGTTTGTATGGGATAAATATGTATATATACATATAGATACGACACTATTTATATTCCCTTACACACTGGCGATGCTGCTACTACAAACTGCAATAGTCGTAAGAACACAAAATCTGCAGTGCGTGCATGCAAGAAACCAAATAGTTTCCGACGAAACGCCCATCCATTGCACTTAATTTGCAGATCGATTTACAGCTCAAAAATGCTGGTCCTCTTTCTCTTTCTCTCTCACACACAAACACACACATGCACGCTGACAAAAACAAAAACGACAAAACTAAAATTCTTTACAACCTCAGCGTCCAACAATTGAACATGTGCAACCTTACATCAGGAAAATGACGAGACGTTTTTTTGCTGTTTTAAAAAAAAAATAAAAAAAATATATATATATATATATAATATATGTATGCTCCTCTGTTAAAGTCATTCTTGCTGTACTTGTTTGCTTGTCCTTTTGTTGTCCACCCACATAGTGATACCCTTTACAATGTACCAACAACTACAACGTTAATTAATCCAATTAGCAAGAAAATTAGTAAAAGATTATGGTTAGAGAGAGATTACTTCGAAAAGAGTCCAACTCAAAAAATATATATCTATACACATATAAACTATAAACATAAATCTATACATATATAATCAATTTGTGATATCTGTAATCCAATAATTCACTAGTCATAGATAAAGTTACTACTACTCAAGCAATGTATACTGCAAGGTTCATTATATAAATGATGAAAAGAGAATAATGACACAACATACATATTGAAATTATTTTTGGTACAAACAACATTATACATGGATTTGAGTAAGCTGTTCAAATTTTTTGCCATTTGTATCAAGTTTTCATAACATGTGTTAAAAAAAAAAGCTTCATATGCAAATTTACTAGATTCTATCATATAATCAAAATCCCATTTTGATTGTAAAGAAGTAGCATGCTCTTTTTGGACTGTAGAAGGATAATCTGCCGGAGATGATAAAAAATTCTACAAAACAAACTATTTACAAACATCAGCAGGGATCATTCATCAAGCATGCTTTCTTCCATTTGAAAGGGAAGAAATGTGGTCGATTTCTTTGCGTGATGCTTCCCAGAGCCTTTGTTCTATCCCTAATTTCCTCAGTTCTGTCAAACCTTGCTCCACTACACAACAGATGAAATCATTTTACTGATTAGTTCAGATTGGTACTTGCATTAAAAGCACCCACAAGTAGCTTGATCCATTAAAGCAAATGAAAATGTAAGTTCTTATTCTACCCCCTTCATAATAAAATTTCTGTTTATTTGGGATACTTCTTCACATTAGCATAAATGACTAGAAAACCAGGCACTGAACATATTAGAAAGAGAGAAGAAAAAGTATTGAGTTCAAGTTTTACAGATTTTACCATCAACAGCATCATGTGAATTAGGTGATTGCCCACTGCGGCTTATCCAGAACTTAAGTCGTTCATTGGCTATTTTCTCCTCTATTCCATGGGCTTTAGCTCTTCTCCAGAAATAAGTAAGCCATGCCTGAAGAGAATTGCACAAGGTCAAAATAGCTGAAACCTAAGGTGACTAATCCTAACCTCAAAAATATTGGGCATATTATGGAAGTAGACCTCTTTAAAAAGGACATCCTCAGATTCCTCAGGACTTAGTTCTGCAAACAATTCAAAAAATTAGTGAATTTCAATTTTAATATGCCAATGAAGTACATTTACAATATCTCAATGAAATGCAGAGCAAAAAACATAGATAGAATAGACTAAGAGCTAGGAAATAGCTCATGAGATGGATGGACTATTTCATGTAAAAAGGTATGCATGAGCAACTATAGCATCGCTGGGAACCCCAGTGCAGGTCAGAGATGATAAAATGACTGCACCTACAACCTGGCTGAGCACTTGAAACAATACATATTTTAGGAGAATGACTTAAAATAGGAATGCTTCATCCGAACTAGACTTACCAAATGCTTCCATAAACTTGGGATCACCTGGTGATTTGATATCTGCAATACAATATAAGAGATGAGGCATTATTAGCAAGAAACTGTAAATTATCATATCAACTCTAATAAGTACTTACCCCAAAAAAAAAAAAACTCTAAAAAGCTAAGTGGGTCTTGATGTCTTTAGAAGGAATAGGTAAGAAGCTTTACATATGATGGGAGAAATCATTTTTAAGGCTTTGCCCATATCCCATCCTAATGGAACTAGGAAGATATGCACTAACACATGCATGCATACATATTTCAGAACAGCCAACCACACTTAACAGAGCCACATATCAGGTCACAACTGTGGGGAGTTAAAATCTACAGTTGCTGAAGAACTAAGAGCCAAGGATAATGGACAGCATAGATTTATCTATATTTTATCTTGAAATATTCATTTCAATTGTACATATTTGCCTGAGCCTTTGATATTCTTTACAAGTTGCCAGGTTCAAACTAGATGTCAGCATGCATCCACTACTTTATCCTTCCACCATTCTCAATGGGAAGGACACTATCTCGTGAATTCAGGATCTACTAAAAAGCAGCCGTATTCAGGACCACCTAAAAGGTACACACTTGATATGAAAACAGTAAAAAGAAAGTTTATGGTGACATGTATACCTAGATAGAGGTATCTCTGAATCTTTGAAATGTGAAAAATGTCAGTGGTCGAGAGAGAAGTACCAAATCTTGAAATGCATACCTATCTAATTTCAATTTGTAAAAGGTTTGACCTAAGTTATTAACTAGATTCACAAGACAGAAGTACCAAATCAAGGTAACGTGATAGGCTTAGATTTTCGGGAAATTATTTTCTCATTTTTTCACTAATTTAGGTGTCATGGGTACAGGCATTGTTGCATCCAGATTAAGGAAATTTTTAAAAGCATACCTGAGCCAGATGTCCGGGAAGAATTTGGGCGCCTTTGCTGGTTCAAGGAGAGCACAATAGCATCTTCAACCTTTGAAGATTAAGAAAGTTTCAGCACTTCTAGATATAAATGAATAGTACATTTACCACTACAAGATCTATTGAAATGGGAATTTAGGGAGAGTGAGAAGAAAAATAAACCTTTAAGGAAGCAAGCTCATTTAACCCCATTTCTACTGCAAACATACTTTCTATATTTCCTTCTCCAGTTAAATCATTGAAGTCCTGTACAAGTTTCCCTCTCTCTGGGTTGTTGTTCCCTGGCATTTTATAATGCAAAAAATTAATTTCAAGTCAGTACATCAACAATATGCATTACTTATGATTTCATAAGATCTAGAGTAAGTGTGCATCCAGCTTTGCAGGATCTAACAGAAGCAGTCATGGTGTTTTGTGATCAAATAGCTGACTGACCTTTCTCCCAGCATTCCTCCTTGGCCTTTTGTCCAGCTGAAAGTACAATCTCAAAAGGAAGAGGGGCTAAAGAAGACCAGTACTCATGCTTTGCAACAGCTATATCAGCACAAATTCCTGAAGAGGAGAGAGATGCTATGGTAAGTGTTTAGAAAAACATATTGAATGATAATGTGAAGGAAAATCATATTTGTTTCTATTCCTCCCATGTTTCTTTTATTTTTCACGTTCTATGTTGCAATAGAAGATCTACCAGTGAAACAAATGAAAGAAAGAAAAGAAAAAGAAAAAGAAAAAGAAAAAAAGAAAGAATATTCAAGTAGAATTAGAAAATTTCACATAACAGATACATGTAAGAGACTCCAGATCATTTCAAGAAAAAAAAAAAAAAAAAAAAATCCCCCAAGCAGTTTTCAACTTCTCACTGCTGCATGACCATCAAGAGATAAGCAAGGGAAAAATATTTAACATAAGATTCATCTCAACAGTGTGTAGCCATAAGGGAGATGGATTTGAGCACATCATACCATACTTAGCAGCTAAACCCCAGTAACGTGCAAGCCAACACCTTTTAAGAACAACTTCCTCCTGAAAACACAAACTGTATATGCATGAAGCTCCAAATTGATATTAGTAACTGTGAAAAGAGCAGCACCAATCTAAGGAAAAGTAGCCTCAGACCATTTCATTTTGTGTCAAAATCATTCTCTGTGTCATTGAGTGAAGAGCTCGGACTTCTGATTGAGCAGCCTGAAGTTGATCTGAAGCTGCCACTGCTTCAACTTTTGCATTCTATTCAAAGGATAACTTTAAGATGTCAACTTAATATCATGAAATTCAGTTGAGTATGTGCCAATTATCTAGCATGTGTTACCTTAACAGCCACCCGCAGAGACGAGACTTCCACATCTGCACCATCCTTCATTTGTTTTGCCTCTTTAAGTGCAGCCTATAATAATAACAATCATCTGGAACATCAGAATCTATCAGCAGTTTTTTCAATATCATAAAGCCCCATTACCCCTTTATTTGGACTCCTAATAGATTTGAAAAGTGACAAATATTTTGAAACATTCAAGAGGAAGGTTCTAGTACCTTTACAACCTCAAAACATCATTATTTTTGCATACTTTTATATATCAGCTGATTCTGAAAGCGTCTTCTATTTTATTTATAATACTAATATAAAATGTTGTACCAAGACAAACAAAAAGAATGGGACACAGGAGTACAGTATATGAACAGCAATTGTAAAGAATAAACAAGTTCTTAATTTGCTTCTTCATGCTTTCCCCCAACCCCTCCCAGCTTAGCATCAGATGAAATTTATAATAGGATTTCCACTTGTAAACTAAACTAAATTGGATACCACAATTTAGTTAACTGAGAGTGCAATTACCTCTCTTTGGCGCAATACAGCTTCCTTTCTGCATATTGATATCATTAAAATCATTATGCTGCAGCTGAAGAATCATTAATTGCAATTGGAGAAAGATGGGCATTAAGGATTCCTTACCTGCTCAATAGCTTAGCTTCCAGAGATACTCCTTCGCCAAAAGCAGCAACCTAAATCACAAAAGAAAAATATGACACTGGTAGAAAAGAAGTGAAGGGAAAATATCTATTGAAGACACAAGAAAGATGATCAAAGAAAACTATTTAAGTTGACAGCATAGAATCTGTAAAAGCCTGAATACTCTTATGGCATTTGAGAAATTTAAGGAATTAGATTAGTAGTCTTGGAAGGGGCAGAACCTTTAACATCAGAGAAAACTTAACTGCTACAGCTTTGAAAATGACAAATTCTGCCTTTTATTTCTATGGAGCAAAGAGTGGACAGCTAACCACATAAGAAATAACAGGACAATATGATTTTATCTTGAAGCTAAGTATGCATCCTAATAGGCTAATACTGTATAATGCAAAATAAAAAGGAATGAAGAGACAACCTGTTTCTCGAGCTCCTTAACTCTAGCTTCCACCTCCTCAAAACTTTCTTCTGCAACCCTGAGCTGCCAAAGCAAGATAGGAAGGACATATTACAGGCTGAAAGTTCTGACAGTTGATATAGCCATAATAAAGAAATAAAGATAGCGAACAAAATAAAGCACACACCTTTTGAACAAGATTTTCATTCTCTTCTTGCAGCATATCAAGCTATTGGAGAAGAAAACATCAGCTAACAAAGAAAACAATACTCAAGCATAGAGCAAAACAAAAATTAAGTCTCAAACCAAATTATTCAAGAGTAAAAGTTTGTGAGCAGAATATTAACTCGGTCATAGAATAGCAAGTAACTTATTAAGAAAAATACCTCGTCATGAAGTGCCGAAGCTGCACGTTGGTCTCCTTTATCTGTCAGGCCCACTTGCCCAAGATCAGTTGCAAATCTGAAAATTCATTCTTGTAAACATATCAAAGTTGCATAAGCTCGTGGTACATACATGCATCTGCTCTGAAACTAAGGCAGCTCTTGCATATACACACTTCAAATTGAATGTGCCAAACATTTATGGTAAAATAGCTGGTTAACCCACTAATATGATCACTCTAGAATGTTCTTTTTAGAGTAAAGACAGAATAAAGCTATGTTGCAGTAAGATTTCAGTCAGATTAGGATGAAATGGCAATATATATGAATATATGCACTCTTATGTTGAGTTGTGATTTTCCCTTCCTGTATCTTGAATGTATAACAGTCCATTGTGAGAAATTTACTGCACCAAGTACTGAAACTACTGAAGTTTTATCTTTTACACAATCAAGTGGAAAACCCCTTTTGAACAGATATTGAATGCTGAAAGATACCACTAATGAAGAAGCAGAATGACAGTTCAAAAAGATTTTCAAACCTTTTCTCCCTTGGCTTGCTACTAGGAGGGTCAATTGGTGGTATAGGTGCTGGAGTCCTTAGAGAAGATGACTTAGAAGGTACTGGTGATGGTACTGGTGCCGGTGTAGTGCGACTTGACATTGATGGCCTTCCAGTTGATGCCGAGCGAACTGAAGTTTCCTCCAGCATATTACGAGTCACCTAAGGGAGGGGAGAAAACTGAATAACTTTTGCACTTCCAGCACTAATATTACATTTGTGGACATGTGCCTATGGATAATAGACTCATGTCCTAATTCCTAATTGTGTACTTGCATTAGAAATCCTAGTAAAAGAGTACCAAATAATGTATAGTATTGCCACAAATAATTAAGTCAATATCATACTTCATTGCCCTAAAACAGCAAGTAGAGCATGAAACTGAAATGTATGAACAAATAAGTAGCAGAGAAGATGAAATTAATGTATCTAAGTAAAATAAAGTCATTGGAAAAAGAAACATTAAAAAAAGTCCATGGAAACTTAATAATTATAACATTAGCCAAAATGGACTGCTGAAAACGTGAGCAGGCAATTCTCGAGAGAAACAATATCAAGTCTCAAACTTTAGTAAATATCTAAGTAGCAGAGAAGATGAAGTTAACATGTTTCTAAGTAACATCAAGTCAAATTGGGAAAAGAAACATTAAGAAAATCCATGGAAACTTAATAATTATAACATTAGCACAAAATGGAATGCTGAAAACGTGAGCAGGCAATTCTCGAGAGAAACAAGATCAAGTCTCAAACTTTAGTAAGTATCTTTCTCACTCTTAAAATTAACAGACAGCTTGATTCCCTTCTTGAATTCACAGCTCAAAAGAAAAATGACACACTGTAGATTCACAGCGGCCCCAAAAAACGAAAAAAAACTAAAACTGTAAGATTCACCTCAGTGGAAGAAGATCTATTGATCTTAGGGGAAGGAATCGCCGGCTTAGATGCATTAGGCTTAGCTCTAGCAGTGTCGGCCCTACTGGCATTACTAACGTTGGGAGTTCTGGCAAAAGAGCGAGGAGGAGGAGCAGCAAATCTAAAGTCGATATCATCATTTCCATCGTCGTCATCCTCGTCAATACCATTATCAGCAGCTTGAGAAGCCATGACTTGAGCAAGCCGCTGAGCCGCAGCTTTAGCTGCATAGTTCTGATTTCGCTTAATATTAGAAATGCCGGTGACTGAAGTAGACCGACCGTGATGATATTGACGAGCAGGAGAGGAAGAAGGTCCTCCTCCAGTAGCACCAGCAGTACTACCAGCACCAGCACCACCACCGACAAGTGTAGAAATAATACCGGAATCGCTACTCCAACGGCGGCCGTAGGACGACGGAGACTCCATCCTCTGACCACTCTCCATGATTAAAATTCAAAAATTAGACGGAGAAAGCAAAGAATTAAAAAAAAAAAAAAAAAAAGTGGATTGAAATTGAGAAGAAAGAGGATAGTAGTAGATCTCTGTGACTCGTATTGGCCGGTAAAATAAAAATGAATAATTTTTTACCTTTTTTCTAATTATTTTTGCTTTTGGAGTAAGGAAGAAGTGAAGTATTACTACAAGTAGTACAATTTGGTGTAAAGTAATAATAATAATTAAGTGTTCTTATCTTCTTCTTCTTCCTCCTCAATCTCTCTTGAATGTGTTAGTTGCAGATCAGAGAAGAGAAGAATCAATGAGAAGGAAATGGTGATTCCATTTCTCTACAATCATGAAAACTGAGTTACTGTAATTAAGTTTACTGTGAAAAGCGCTTCCCAAGATTATAATAATAATAATATTAATAATATTAACAATAAATAAAAATTATACGGCGGTTCGTCAATCGTGTTGTCAAGTACTCTCCTACTCACGGCCAGCTGCTATTTTTATTTTTATTTTTTTTCAGAAATTGTTAATTTAAAAAAAAAATTAGATTTTGAATTTTTGGTAGGAATTAAGAATTTATAAAATTTTTAAATATATTCACTCGAAATTCTTTTTAAGTGAATATTTGACTTACCTAGAATTATAAAAAATAATATAGACGTCATCTAGAATACAACTAAAATGCACTACATTTATAGGTAATGTATCTTGTAACTATGATCCAAAATAAAGAATTCATTTTCTTGAACAATCACTAGTTGATTGATGAGAAAGTAAGAATGTAGATTAGAGTATTCACCAATCTTTGATGTTTACATGAATGATGGTAATTGTAATGATACATTGAATTTAATTGAGCTTATTATCTCATCACACTATGAGTAAAATTTAAACAAAAACTTAACTAAAGTGATGGATGAAAGAAAACAGAGAAAAGATTCAAAAGAATATATATATATATATATATAAGAGGAGAAAAGAAAAGAAAATCAGGGAAGCAACTTCCTGAAGAAATGGCGAGGCTTCCATCTAGAATGAGACGACGTTGTCGTCTGTTGTTTGTTGGCATCATCAATCTGGGTATTATTAGACAACATTTCTCTCAAACGCCTATTCTCCTTAACCAGTAATTTCATGTCCTCATTTTTCTTCGCATATCTCCTCATCAATTCTGCTTGCTTGCTCGTGTTCTCATCCATCAATTCCGTAACCTGAGCCAGCAATTCATCCCAACCTCCTCCTCCTCCCTTTTCCCCATCACAATTATAAGAATCCTGTTGATCAACATTAGAAATTACCTTTTCCTCTGCCGCCGGATATATATTATTATTATTATTATTATAATCATCATCATTTTGGGGGTGATGAGGATCATCAAAACTCAATAGGTGATCGGAATAGTGGTGGTTATGATAATAATAATTATTATTACAAGTAGTACCGGAGCAACAGAACGACGACGTCGTCGTCGTCGACGGAATAATAGATTCGGACCTAATTATCGCGCCTACTTTATCGGCTAAGACGCGGTATGATTTTCGGAGATCCGAGAGCATTTCAATGAGTTCGGGTCTTTTCTGGTAATACATTTGGGCTCTCTGTGCAAATGTGTCTCCATTGTCTTCCACAACTTCCAGAATCTTGTCGATCTTCCACTCTAGCTCTGCCACATCCATTATATGTACATATATATCGATTGAGTACTACGAATTAATTAATCGTAGAAGAAAGCAGCAAGCAGAAAATAATTAATTAGTGAGAAAAATTGTACCGGTTAAAGTGGCCTGAAAACGCAGAGACTTGGAGGAGCGATTATTATTGTTATCCAACGTCGAGGAAAGTAAGGAGGAAGACGGCGGCGGCTGGTGGTCGTGGTCGTGGTGGAGGCCTTTATTCTCCATTTGAATTCTTTCCTTGAAAGACCAATACAAGTCTCGAATTCTTCGTGAGTGTGTATATATATATATATATATATTATGAATTTTGCTTTAGAATTTTAATATTCCTTTTCTTTGTAAATGACATAAAACTTTTTAAAAATAAAAATGGAGGGAATAAGATTTTGGGAAGGGAAGTTTTGGACCAGTATTTAATTAGAACAGTAATAGTCAGCTGATTGGTAACGGAATTAAGGAAGACAATTAAGCCACTATTGAATCTTGTATTTTCTAAATTTTTTTCCCCTTAAATCATTCATATTCAAATTTACTAACAATCAACTGAATTTTTGTAATTTAATTAAAAGAAAAAAAAAATGAAAAGGAAATCACACGTGTCCATAATTTCTCAAAATTTTGACCAATTTATCCATAATCACCTAGGATTTCTCCTGCCTGTTTGACTGGCAACGGCAATAACTTCATTTATTTCTTTTAGTTACATTATTTAGTTAGTTTTTGTAGAGTTTTGGGTATCTTAATTTTAATTTTAATTTTTCACTAACACTCGTAGACCACAAATGTATGATCCTTGATTTGAGAAGAAAATTATTGGGATATAAAAATTTCACATCTAAAAATGATAACTTTAATTAATAAATAAGTTAAATTTTATTCTGAAACTTCCGGAGTACTAATCTCTTTGTATGCCTAATGCACATTTGATCTATTCATTTGTTTGTTTGATGTGGTTTCATAAATCAATTTCAAATATCATTATAACCATCATTAGTTACTATGATTTAAAACTCATGTTCCAAATAACCCCTTTAAATCAACCAAGCAAACTCGTTCATCTCTTTGGGCCGGACAAAAAACCACAACCGAGAAAGATAAATCTTTCATCCATTCAAATATCTACAAACAAAAAGACAAAAGTGATTAAAAATGGAAAAACTTACACAAACTCTTTCCATTCTCAAATCCCATAACAAACTTACCGATCTCTTCTATTCAATGAATTTATAATTTGAATTTTTAATATCAGAGGGATTTCCAATTTTCCACCTTTCTTTATCCGGGTAAAACTCAACATATGTCAACGTTTCAAAACTCCCTAAAATTATATTTCCCCTTTGATAATCGTAATTGTTTTTGTTAAGTGTACGTTATTATGTTTATAACATATTCTTCAATTTTGTCCTCCCAATCCCCAACTTTTAATTGAGTTATATTCCATTCCCGGAAAAGGAATTTTAGTGAAAGTTATAATTCGGAGGGTATTTCTCAACCAAGCCACGTCTAGGCTCTTTTGGAAATTGGGAAAGATCACTCCATTATAGAGGACAAGAGATTGGCAAAATTTCTGCATTAGTTCCCAGCTTCAATATTCGGTGGTAGAAGAATGGTATATACTCGATCCTTTTTTTGTTTTTTTTTTACCGGGGGTTGAAAAACTGGTCTTTGTCTATGATTTAATAGCAAAATCATTTTCATTTGCTCTCCGATAAAGTAAAGCTGATGCTTCCACCCTGCAATATTTTTTAACCCCAAGAGAAGAAAAAATGTTAAATATCAAGGGATGTTAAGGCCTAACAACATGCTTTTTTCACAAATATATATATGTGCATATGTGTCAAAATTGACAGGAGTGGGAAATTCATACCAGCCAGGATGCACAACATGTCTCCCTGAAGATATAGCCCAGTTCACCTTATGAAATAAAACGAGAAAAAATCAGATTCACCAAAACATCAAATTACAGAACCTAACTTCAAACAAAAACAGCATATTTCCCCTTTTTGAGAAGAGGAAAAAAAACACTATTATCCTAGAAACTACAATTACCTTATCAGTCCCAAGTGAATTTGCAACCACATGGGTGACCTGATCATCAATTGTGTTAGTGCACACAGCACCAAACTGTTCAGCAGTTTGCCACAAAGGATGCAAGTGAGGATTGGCTTCACCAACAGGGAAAACTCTACTAAACACAATACGGCAACCACCCAAAATTTTCTGCTGTTCTGAGGCTAAGATGTTTCTAACGTCTGCTTCATCTAATGACTGATGTCCAAAAAAGTTACGATGTATTCTTTCAATTACCTATAATGTAAGCAATCATTAGGAATTTATATCAAAGCATTACCTTCCTGTATACAACAAATGTATATCAGAAAAATAATCTAACTCACCAACAAAGAAGAGGCCAAAGTACCATCTTCTGGTCTCTCATCATGATCAATCTCCAGAAGAGATGGACCTGGAAGCCCAAACTGGCGGCGACTACAAGGAAAGTAAATATATCTGCAGGTAGAAAGATATTAGACCTGATGATAAAGAAGTTGGCTGAGAAATCTTTTAATTTCAAGCAAGAGACTTGGTACCTTTCAACAACAATCAAGTTAAGTTTATTGTGTGGCCAGACTCTCACAGAGTCATCTATAATTACAACTGCTGATTCCATACCTAAAACTCCCTCCAGATCCTTACTTTTTGGAACTCTTTCATCACCATCAATAAGATCTCCATCATCACCCCTTGACATGACTCGACCAGCAAACAATTCTCCCTTTGGATCAAGCAATTTTGCCATCTCAGTCGCATAGAGTTTGTTCCCCATTGTGTAAAGATGCAGCTCATATAGCTTACTAGCCTGATAATATAAAAACAAGAAACAATAAAAGTGTAAGCAATACAATGGAAATAGAAAAGTTAAATAAAAGGGACAAAAAACTACCACCCTTGCTACCTTTTCCAGGAAATTCCAAATCCCAGGCCGCAATTTAGTCCACATACTCATGTGAGGAAACCTGAAAAGATGCTTGTGAGGCTTTTCACGATCCTGTTCTTCCTTTTTCCTCAGTATTTCCTCATGCACTGGATCCACTTCAGAAAACTGAAGGCAAGAGAATGGAAGAGATTATTACAGCACTGATATCAAATAGCATAAAAGAATGAACACTGATTGTTACCTTTGCTGAATTTAGAAGAGTATGATCTAGATCCAAGACAAGACATAGCTTTCGTGCAGCAAACATCTTCCTTTGCTCTTCAAGTCTTCTAGCTCTCTCTTTCTGGATGGCAGCTTTTTGTTGCTCATCAAATCCGTCAAAAAGATGCTCAACATCATCCCAGTTATTATGTGATCGGGAGGAAACTGCAGAAACCTCTTTAGAAACTAATGCCGATCTAGTTTGCATGCTCCCTGAATCCAATACTCCTTTTGCATCTACCCTACCTTGAGAAGTTTGAGTTGGTTGTGATGAAGAAGCCTGAGGAAGTGTAGGCTGAGAACTTGTTTGAGAGACGGACAAAATATCAGCAAGATTTTTCAAGTTTTCAGTAAATGGTAGAGTGATATCAGGTATGCTGGTTGATGGCAAAGGTGCAGAAATTTTATCACGCAGTCGATCTTGTCTTTGGCCATTCATGTTACCAATTAACACAGGAGTGCTCAAAGTAGTAGTTTTGAGCTGAGGTTGATCGATTTCCATGCTCCCGCCAGTTTGAAGACCACTACTGTGGAGAACTCGACGGGGATCACGAGGTTTCATGCGGAGTGCCCCTGATTCTTCCTGTGTGTTCATTAGGTTGTTATGTATAAAGAGAAAACATTTGCTGTCAAAAGAAGAAATCAAGTAAAAGGACAGTTTAACAAAGACCATGTAGGCAGAAACTTACAAAATATACAATCAATACTCTTTTGCATAATATGATAAGATAAGTATATCATAATTGTTTAACATTCAATTACCAATATCAAAGTGGTAAATCCCACATGTAGAAATCACCACCAGCAATCTACACATGGAAGTTCCTCTAATAAACAATTAGAAGTAAACTATAATAGTTAGCAAATACTCAACTTTCAACACACCAAAAGGGAAATTCACCCCAAAAAATATAAATATCAACAGCCAGCCACTCACTAATGCTGGTTAATATAGGTCGAAATATACAAAATACATGCGCAAACACAAACAACAATGACATTGAAGACATCACTGTGAAATGGGAAAAAGATATAAAATCCAGAAGGTAAATAAATACAAACAGAAAAGAAAGATAAGCTCACCACAGAAGCTGTTTGTAGAGGAGTCTGTAGAATTCCAGCTGATCCCTGCCCAAGGACAGTAGGCTTGGATGCAGCTACATTTATTGATGGAACTGCCCCTAGAATTGAATTTATGCTTGCAGGTTGTGTTGAGCTTTTGGTAGGATCAGCAAACTTTTGTTGTCCCTTTAAGAAGCTCAAAAATATATAAGGATTTACAGCAAGATCAGTCAACAGCGTCTGCACAGAAGTTGTGGAACTAGGAGTTGACAAGGGCAGATTATTATTGCCATCAGCTGATACACATGGCACGCTAACATTAGAATTGGTGCCCATTGTAACATCCCCACTATTCCTAGGCTCAGGAATACCTGATTCGGATTTTTTGGCTGCAATCTTAAAACCAACTGGGACACTATCTTCCAACCACCCACCAGTTCCAGTAACAACTTGAGCAACATTTGCAATTCCAGAATTCGCCAACTCAGTTCTTGGCCTTTTCACTGCAGGACCATCTAAACCATGTTCTGCAACAGTTTTCTGTTTCTTTGAATTTATAATGCCCAAAAGGGGCTCTTTTGTCTCACAACGTAAAATGCTGTCCAGAACATTTGCTTCAGAATTCACTAACCGAAGCCTAGGATCTCTACTTTTGGCTGAAGAATGTTTCAGTAAGGAACTTGGACCAGAATTCAAGGAAGTGGCACTCTGAACACTGTTAGGCCATGGTACACTAAGATTATCCATCTTGGAGATAGAAGAAACAATAGGTTGCTCAATCATAGACTTGCCCTCAGGGTTTTCGTGCCTTATGGTGGAACTAGAAACCTCACTGTTGACATCATCATCTCTGTCCTCACCATTTTCTGAAGGAGTTGGGCTTGGAAGCCTGTCACTCATGAAAAGAGAATTTCGACCAAATTTTTGTTGATAGGTAGAAACAGCTTTAACAGCATCAGTTTCATATGGGTGCAATGGGACTTTATCAGTCTCAAGAGACACTCTAGGAATGGGCCATTCTGGTTTTAACATTCCACTAAACCCTTTATCGATGGGCAAACAAGGCGTGGTTTCTCGAGTTGGAGATGGAAGACTATCAGCATCATGATCCTTGTGAAGATCTATCAGAGGAAGGGGTAAACTTCTATACTTGGAGTTAGTCCCTCCAGATTTCATGTAATGGGCGTCTGATTGAACTAGTAATTTTGGAGGAATACTGTCCACAACAGAATTTATCATCACATTTCGATTGACATTCTGAGGAGAAACATCAACAGAATTCTTGGCAAATCTCTCAACTGATTGTATCTCTTTGTTTCTATCAATGGCTTTAAGATTGGAGGGAACAGCATGGGAATCAACAGAATAAACTATGCCCTCTATCTGTAACAGTAATTGAGAGCATTATAAGTTGTTGCTATAATTACTGGATACCATTGCAAAAGTGAAAATAAACAAGATAAAAACCTCTTTCAATTGCTCGGCAGAGAATAACAGATGCTTTTGGTTCAATAGATCAACCAGCAACCTGTTCAATTAGAGTTTGACCTATTCCATTAAATGAAGACAAAATGGAGAAGGAAGAAAAGGCATTAGAAAATCAAAGAAAGTAAACCTTCTTATGCTCTCCCTAGCATGTTCCTTCTGCTTTTGGTTCATGGAAAAGAAAACCTGCCAACAACGACCAAATGGCTACAAAAAATAAATACCAGTTCAACAACTAACCTCCTCCTAAATGATGAAAAAGGGAGGCAAAAGCACAACATTGAAAATATAATTTGGCGGGGCAATCAACAAACAATCACTGAAAATCTTACAGCATCCAGAGTTCTAATTGCAGTATATGATAGCTCAATCAGATTCTCTTTCTTATTCAACCAATTTTCAGTAGCCATTTCATGCAGGTTGGTCAACAAGTTTCGCAATTTGCCACAGGCTTCAGTAAATGATCTAGAAAACATAAGCCAATAGAAAAGCATTTTTTTATCAACTTCAATAATAGAATTCAAAATTTTCATCAGTCTTACTGCCGAAGAACTTACTCTTGAGCATACTCCAAAGTTATATCTTGAAGCCCTTTAAGAATAGAATCCAATGCATTACCAGAACCAGTATCTCCAGTAACAGGATCACTCAAGTCCTTGCAAGGAGCATCAACAACTTCAGAATCCAAATCAATCTCACCTTCCTCCAACTCCCCTTCCTCCTTCTCAGCCTCGCCCTCAAACATTCCCTCATCAACAACTTCAATCACAACCCTTCCATTGTTGTCTTTATTATTTTTGGACAAGCCCTCAGGGGCAGCAGGGTTAGCATTGGCACCAGAATTGGTATCGACAGTAGTTACAGGGAGCTCCATTACCAAAAAATCATTCAAAGGCTTATTCTGCACTCCAGAAGCCCAAGCAAGATTGTGCAAACCGGAATTATAACTCCGAGAAACCCGAAACTTATAAAGATCACTCACAGTCCAGATCCTGGAGCTTAGATTATTACTACCGCTACTATTAATCTTGTCGTTATTACTAGTATGGTTATTTATAGTGTTTTCAGAATTGGCATTTGTAGACCTTGGAGGATGAGGATCAGACGAAGAAGAATCGGAAGCATCAGGAACAGTAGTAGTAGTAGCTGCAGCGGCGTTGGAATGGTCCTGCTTCCTGAAGTCGCCCTCAGTGATTTCTTCAATAGAAGAAGCAGAATCAGAAATTTCCCCTTCTTCGACGTCCTGAACTTTTTCTTTGGGAGGCAGTTGTTCTTGCTGTATACAGTTTTCCATTTGATATAAAACTAGGGTTCCTTCAACAGAAATTGGCTATTGACCTCGAATCGCGGCCAGCGACCCAATATTTACGACTAAATCAACAATTTTCGGGGAAAAAAAAAAAGACTTAAAACAAAATTCAATTCGCTGTTATCTTTGAAGAGGAACCAAGAATTACAGGAGGAGAACAGAAAAATTTGATTCCCTTATCAATAATTTCTTATCGAAAAACCAGAAGAGGTTTTGAATTACTAATTTTCCTCGTAGATCCGATGAGATAATTGAAAATAATTAGTAAAAAAAGAGTTTGGTCCTAAATCTCAATCCGGATCTGAATTCCGATCTGCAAGTTTTGAATATACCGTTGTAATTTTAGTTTTAGGTTTAGAATTTGTAGAAAAAAAGAGAGAGAGCCCTGAAATTAGAGAGAGAAAGAGAGAAGATGACGGGAAAAGTAAAGTATCGAGAGAATGAGAAGTTGAAATGAGATGATGGAATCTAAGTTGGGCTGGGGATAGATCGTGTACATCTGAGCCGTACACGTCATTGATCCTTCAATGGTTTTGGACTTTTCCTATATCACTTACAAAATCTGCGTTGGATTAAATTAAAATAAATCTTCTTATTTTGTAAAAACTAAAAGTTGTTAATTTATATTTAAATATTTTTTTATATAATTAAAAAAAAATTAAATATCAAACCCAACTCAACTTTTTTCTATTTAAAGAATTGCACAAATACATACAATTTTGAACGAACAAATTTGAATTCAAACTTGCTCAGAAAATAAAAAGAGTTTCTTTTTCTTTTTTTTTTCTAACTAATGTAAATAATCATTACTTGTCTTTTCCAGATGGGGTGGATACACAGTCTCGAAAACAATTCTACCAAAAGCCTTTCTAGTTTCTTGCATTCCCCCAAGTGCTAGAAAATCGTAATTAATCCCACTATTATTACCTTGTTTAATGCTCTTTCCCTTGTTCTTCCAAACACAATCAAATATTGCACGTACTTTCACTGTCAATGCTGATGATATAAACACCTGTAAATACGTATATACGTAAGGATATGATATAAAATATACGTTAACTCGGGATATACTTTTAGTATAGTAAGTATAGTAATAAAAGCTAATACCATATCTGATTGTGGTGCTTGTGGATATTGAATTAATGCTTGGGAAATGCAGTGTTCATCAGTCATCTTCTGTAAAGCAACAATTGCAGAGGTAGCAAGATCAATGACTTCATCTACAAGCTTGTTATTGGAGTTGAAACTCTGCAGTTTAGACACCTCCATGAATTGGGCATCGTGAGGTTGTTCGATCTTCCTGGCTATCTTTACTGCTTCCATCAAAGATCCGCCGCTGTGAACAGCAATACTAAATGCAGCAACTACAAGAGGATCCCTAGGTTGGTCTGCTAAGGCTTTGTGAAATGCTAAAATGGCAACCCTGCAAATATTCAAGAATGAAAAATACAAGAATACAGATGTTGTTCACTTCATCAGCGAAACTCGAGGTTTTTCTATATATAGAAAATGCTGAATCAAGAAAGTCCCAGGAGTTGATAGATGTAAGTGTAAATAGTTTCTTACCATAGACTAGAGTGACAAGGACGATCAGGAGCCAGAAGATTATCCAGACTTGAAAATAGAGACTGAAAATGTCAACATCAAATGTCATTACCATCCATGTAACATTTGTGTTGTTGTCATCTAGGTAACCACAATATCAACATGGCATAGATACAACTTCAGATTTGAAATTTTAAGGTTAAGGGCAGCAAATGTGAATAACAAGGAGATAGAGATTGCTATCCACTTACAAGAAGCATGTTTGATCTCTTATCACGTCTTCGAAAACCTAGAGAAATTAAGTATGCTGCCTGCATTAGCAGCAAGTTATGCAGTGGTATAAGAATTTAATAATGGCCCCATATTTCCATAACAATCTTAAAGAAGTTTAGGGAGATCCATAAATATAATTAATTCGAGAAAAAGGTTATCAAGCAATAATTTTAAATGTCATACTTGGAAAGGAAGAAGAATTTCTAATAGTCCATATTTCCACAACAATCTTAAAGAAGCTTCTGCAGATCCATAAGCTAGCATATAGTTCATTTCCATGAGAATTCTTCCCTGCATCAGAGGTGGCAAAAGGAGGAAAGTTAAAAGCTCAAAAAAAGAATACGACAAAAACTCTCAAAGTAGTGAATAGATGGATTGATCTAAAAGTAACTACCTTGTCAAGTCTTAGGACTGAAAAAGATAAATTTTTTACAAAATGAGCTGTTTCTCTAGTAAATCGGAATCCTAAACGAGCTGCTATCCTCAATCCTCGTAAGATCCGAGCTGTTGATGGAAACCAGAATTAATTGCAGACATTAATGGACAAACTGAGATCAAACACCATATCTAGCAAAGTTCAGATAGCCAATCAGACACAGATGTAACCTACCGCAGTCATTCATGAAAGAAGTACCAGCAGGGATGATGCAGCGGACCTGAAAAGTATATATATTCATGAGAATAACAACATCACTCTAACATTTCTATGAATAAACCAAGAATAAAAAAGAGATACATGCACACTTTAGCCCTTCTAATATCTTCTAGTCCTCCTGTGTAGTCATATACTATTCTCTCAAAAGGATCAAACATCAACCTGCGAATAAATGAAGATTCCAATAAAGACATGCAGAATCAATACTTAAAGAAGACTACAAGGGTATTTGTATTTCCTTATGAAGTTTCTTAAGCATTTTGGCAGCAATTAAATCCATACCCATTTATAGTAAAATCCCTATTCAAGCAATTTTTCCAGCGCATGTAATCTGCTTCCTCAGAATTAGAAGGTCTCCGAATGGTATAGTGGTAACCCCTTCCAAATTTCCTGCCAACTGTGCTAAAACTCGAAACCTGATGAAGAAAATATAACAAGAATGCATGATTGGGAAGGATGCATTTCAATCTTATGAGATATGAAACAAGGCCAAAGAACAAATCCAACTGACCTCCACAACTGTATCATCTACATGCACATGGCAAATGGGAAACCGTTTTCCAACAACTTCACTTCGGGGAAAGGTTCTCAGAACCTACAATTAGTTAAAAATATCTTAATGATATGAACTATGACCACAACAACCATTTTTATTAGTTAAGAGATATGTCAGTCCTCTAGTTAATGAGGAACTCCATGTCTATGATGATTTCACAGAGAGACATAGCCGCAGGTCAAAGCCTCAGAATCATAAATCATTCATCAAGTTAAAATTATGGAATTGCCAGACAGAAGATCAAGGTGCTATGTTTCTCAAAGAAGATTATGGCCCCATTTGGGAAACCCGAAACACAAAAACTTTGATGAAAATATCTCGAAGCCTAAGCTCAAGATTCCAAAATAATAATAATAGCAGTAATTATCATCATCATATTTTACTTGCTTCCTACAAGGATCCTACTAGAAATAAGGAAACAGAGATTTCAAAGGCAAGCACAAATTACCAACATTGCCAATATGTTCACTAAAAATTATTTGATAACAAATTTACTTCTTTGAGTGTCTGCTATTTTAGTTGGGATGAACCTTAACTCCAATTTATAAGTATACAGCAACTGTTAGATGAGTCTCGGCAATATCATGTGGCAAAAAAAGATAGACAATCCTAGGGATCAAGTAAACATTTGGTCCTCCAAAACTGGGCCCAGACTACTAAACAAGGGTCAGAAGCTAAATTCAGAAGCAGGAAAACAAAAGGGGACGCAGAAATGATAGCTCATAGTTGAGAACTGACTATACTGTTTCATAAAACTATTGATAATTGTTCAATGTTAAACTGTATTGAATTTATCAAGAACATAACCAATAAGTTCATCAATAACATCTCCGATGCATTAATGCACAAAGAAACCAACAATAGCCCAAAAGGGGAAGTATTGAACTTCCGCATAACTCGAGTAATCCATAATTTGTCCAAAAAAAAAAAAAAAATTGATGATTACAGAAGGGAAAACCTCTTTAAGTTCAGCTGAGGTTATTATATCAAAATCTTTTGGAGTTCTGTTCAATATAAGATCCCTCACACAACCTCCAACAAGATAGACATCATATCCTGCACATGTAATTTGGTCAGGAAATTAATTCCCACAAATGGAATAAGATATGAAAATAAAGTACTAACAAATGGATGCATAAACCAAACCACCATTATATGAGAAGCTCTAGACTAAATTATCAAAGTTTGACATGTTATGGTTCCTTGTAAAGTAAAACTGAACCAATCAAAAGATTACCTAAACACATATAAGTTTATAAACATGGATTCAGTATTCACTAGTCCCAAAAGCAAAAGAGAACTTTTTATACACACAGTTCCTTTTATCCTCTCACCATGTCTAATACAGTTTCAATAAGAAACAAAGGGTTAAAAAAAAGAAGTGAACTTTACCAAGCCCACAAAGAAAGAAGAGGGGAAAAACCTCAAGCATACCCTTTTTCCTTAGTCCATTCAAAACATATCTAGTTGATCTTGTAATCATTGATATCTCAATTCCAAGTTCTCCAGAACTCATTTTTTTCCAGTTCTGGCTTTTGTAATCACCATCAACACCTATAATCCCAAAATAATGAAATATGAGGAA
>JAPHNG010000669.1:652500-900000 GCA_027405835.1 Asclepias syriaca
TTAAAATTACTTTTCTTTAAAAAATTAAAATTTGTGTATATATCTATTTATTTATATATTTCCTCTTATTTTTTATTATTGTATATTTGTTTTGTAAGAATCCTATTAGCTACGGGATACACGTGAAATATGTAATTTCTACTCGAACTTAAAATGTGTGCATACAGTGTTATTTATTATTATTATATTTATTATAAAGATTGTACTGAAACAGTATGACAAACACATGAAATACGCGTGTCATAATATTTAAAATTGTATTGATATATTGTCATTTATTATTATTTTAAAGGTAAATTATCCTCCTAACACTTGAACTTTTAAAAAATCTAGCTTTTGCACGTGTATTTATTTTTGCTTTCAACTGTCACTTGAATTATAAAATATCACTTCATTTGTCCTTCTGTCTAAAATTTTCGTCAGACTTCATTTCCATCCAATTCTTAGGGGCATTTTCATCTTTTAAAATTATTAATATTTTAAAATTATTAAGATTTTATTTTTAAGAATAATTTTGTCAAATTTCCATGTGCATTTTCGTCTTTTTACAATTATGAGTATTTTTTAATTATTAGAGTTTTATTTTCAAGGATAATTTTATCATTTCACTTTATTATCAAAAATCTGAAAAAATATTTTTTTTTTGTAATCTCAAGAATTTGATCTTACTACTACTACTACATGTCTAACTAAATCATATCTATCCACTGAGACAATTATAAATAAATAAATTTATTTGAAACTTATATTGTATATTGTAATTACAAAAATAATAAATACACATTTTATATTGCGATTACATTTTATATTTTAAATATAAATTATATTAAATATAAACATTCTCAAAAAAATATTATCAAATGACAAAATTCAACCACAAGTTTTTGTTATTTTCACCTTCCTCAAACCTTGTACTAAAGTTATTCTTTAACTCTTTTGTTTCAAATTCGTTGCAGAACATGAATTTCGAAATATTTTTTTATACAATGTCATTGATGACACTAATAATGTAATAATGTCATTGTAAAAAAAAACTCAAAATTTGTATTCTCCAACGAATTCAAAGTTTTTATTTAAAAAAATTAAGGTTTGAGGAAGAGAATAGCTACGAAGACATGATTTTAATTGTGTTGTTTGAATAATATTTTTTCAGAATCTTTATATTTAATATAATTTTCAAATAATATAAATTTTTGTATTTGTCCAAATGGTAAATGCTTATTTATTGTTTATAGGTTGTGGTTCAAATGGGTTCACAAATATAATTATGTTAAATTTATTTTGGCATCATCTAGTATGCAATATAAAATATAAGTTTTACATAAATTAACATATTAATAGTTGCTCTAGTGGGCTAATATGATTTTGTCATTTGTGTGTTTAAGGGATCGAATCTCTCCAGTTTAAAAAGATTTTTTTAATTTTTTTAAATTTTATTTATGAAAAGACAAAATTATCCCTAAAAATAAAATTTTAATAATGTTAAAATATTAATGATTTTAAAAGACGAAAATACCCCTAAGAATTGAATGAAAAATGAAGTGTGACAAAAATTTTAGACAGAAGGGCAAGAAGGTGACATTTTATAGTATCAGTTGAAAGCAAAAATAAATATAGGTGCAAAAGCTGAATTTTTGAAAAGTTCAAGTGTTAATAGGATAATTTACCCTTATTTTAATTTATTACGTGGACCTTACGTATACAGAATCTGATACGCATGAAATACTCGTGTCCTAGTTGTTTATAAAATTTCAAATTATTTTTTTTCAAAAATTTAAATTTTGTTATATATATTTATTTATATATTTCCTCTCATTTTCTTTAAAAAAAGAGGAAAAATTCTTCCTGGTTTAAATTTTTTTTTCCAAATTTTTTAGTTGTATTTTATAAATTTATTATATATTTTCTTTTAACATATTTAAGTTTATTTTAAATAAATATGGGTTAATTATTGTACCTTATATAGATATATTTTTAGTGTAAGAGTGGGTGTTCGTTTTCTTTTTCTTTCTGCATTCAATAATTATAGAATATATTATTTTATTTAATATATTGTAATTATTGTAAAATAAAAATATTATTTTATCGATATTTATAAAATATTACTGTAAATTAAAATATTATTAATATATTATTTTTAAAATAAATATATGTATTAATTACTGTAAATTAAATTTTTTTTATTAATATTTATATTGTTATTTTTCGTTACTTAAATAAATCAATGATTGAACTAATTTATTTATATTTTACCATAATATTATTTCTTATAAATGTTATAAAATTTGGCGAATATTTTAAAAAATAATATAAGATTTAATAATAATAAAACTCATAACTTCTTAAATTTATAAATTAAATGAGATTATTACTAATTAAATTATAAAAAAGAATATATTTATTAAAAAAATTATCATTTTTATTTTTCTTATTTTAAAAATTTATCGTGCACAAATTAGTTATATTTTTGAATAATTGAGCCTATATAAATATAAGTTGTTCTTTATTACCATTATAGTTAACAAATGTTTCATTTTTATTAAAATTTTGTCACAATTGAAAAAAAGAAAAGAAAAAAATAACAACAACAACAACTTCGATTCATGTAAAAATACATTTTTTTTAATTAACAAATTTAAAATTAAATTCATCAAATGTAATTAATTATTTTCTTGTGAAAAATCAATCTTCTGTTTAATAGTTTATATCAGAAATCTGACTTCAAAAAACACTAAAATATAAGAAAGTGTCAATTAATTTTATTTTACACTAGATTTAACATTTACTAATATTTATTTAATGTTTTTTATCATTAATTTGACTCAAAAAATCATCAAATAATAACGCTACATGTATGAATTTTTTGAATAAATTCAAACTATTTTAAATATGTTAATCATTTCATTTTAAATATTTTCATATATACATACATGAGGAGGATGTGTTGGAGGAACATGAATCGTACTAGATCTTTGTCTCCTAGTTCTAAGCTCTTCTATCTGGTAATTGGTAACTGTTATTGTTTATTTCTTCTTCTTCTTTTTCTATTTTTTTAAAATTTTTTAAAATGTATTGGCACTCAGTAAGTGGGAAGAATTGATTGAAAGTAAAGAAAAAAAAAACGTAAGTGGGAAGATATTTTTTTTATGCTTAATTTTTTTTTGGGGGGGGGGGGTGGTAAATATTTAATATTTTAAAAATATAAGGACATGTTAATAAATATTTTATAATTTGTAAAATAATTATTTTATTTTCATTACCCTCAATCACAATAGTAGACTATATGACTTTTGCTCTGTAAGGAAAGCTATTACACCCTATTTTCTTAACACTATCATAACGAGAGCCAAATAAGGTGTATCGTGTTATATTTACAAATTTCTTATAATAGTTGTGCCATTTGCTAGATCAAGATTAAACGAGCACCCATTCTCTTTCTATCAAGCAACCTCTCAGAAACTAAGAGAGAAAAATGCTTTAGTTTAGATTTTTTTTGATAAAAAAAGGTAGTATTTCGATTATTCATAACTCAATCCAGTCATATGTATTGCTCATTATAATCTCATATATCCACAATTCTGTGCGAGATTTTATATTTATTGTCAAAGATGTGAATAAATAGATTTTACATTCCACTCCAATCGTGCGACAACGAGTTAATGTCCCTTTTGGGTATCTCGATTGAACTCTCAATAAACGATATTTTTCATAAAAATTGTATTTTTTCTTATTTTGACAATTTTTAATATCTAAAAAAGAGTTCGAAAATTATGAATATGGGACTATAGAAATGCATTCAATCCTTAAAAAGGAAGATTTGATTGAGTATGGAGAAATCAAATAATTTAGGTCAAAATACGAAATAAAAATAAAATAAATTTTTTCTTTCCCAATGAATTTTATATCTTAACTGGATCTTCTTCCATAATGGTATGAAACAATAGTTTCATTGGAGTAGATATACAAATCACTTTATATCTAATAAGCTTGGTAGGCGGGTTGGTCTAGGTGGAGAGAAAAAAAAAATTGAACTTACAAATTGTTTTTAAAGATATATATTTTCCTAGAGAAATAGACGTGATATCTTAGCATAGTGGCATATTGATACTATAAAGGAGGGAAAAATAAAATTCCAAGGAATTAAAAAAGAAATAAAATTGGATCTTTGTCCAAGGGATTACACCTAGCAAAAAAAAATATTTTTTTTAGTTCATTCTGTCGTCACATATAAAATAACAGACAGTCTAAATTTAGCAACACTTTTTCCTTTCGATATGTTGCAAGAAATGGATATTGTGCAACTTCAAGTTATTAATTATATGTTTATGGAAAGGAAAAACTGATTTGAGTGATTTATAACACAACTCTTCAATTAGTTCGAATTTGTTTAGTATTGAATTGAGATCAAGTCAAAAAAAGTTTTTTTTGGTGAAGAAGTCCATGCTTCTTCCACGCCCATGAAAAGAGTTGAAATAAGTATTTCATGTTACATTTACAAGTTCTTATCACAGTCGTGCAAAGTCCTTTCAGAGAAAGAGTCATCTTATTATCATAGTTGTACAAAGTCCTTATAGGGGAAGATTAATGTTATTTTTAATGTAACTCTAGCTTACAACGAAAGTCAAATTAGGTATCTCGTGTTACATTTATAAGTAACTTACCAAAATTGCACAAAGCATTCTTGGGAAAGAAGTTCGCCTTATTTGTTCGCCAATTTAATTTTATTTTACACTAGAAAATAGTAGATCTAACATTTATAAATTTATTTAATGATTTGTATCACAAATCGAACTAAAAAATACTAAAATATAAGAAAGCGTCAATTAATTTTATTTTACACTAAAAAAGTAGATCTAACATTTACTAAATTTATTTAATATTTTTTATCATTGATTTGACTCAAAAAAATCAAATAGTAATAACGATACATTTTGAATAAATTCAAGTTATTTAAAATTTGTTAATCATTTCATTAATTTTTTTTTTTCATATATACATCAATTGTATGTTAAAAAAGTATAAGAAATGAATAAGCAATGTAAGAAAAGAACGAGAACGGAATAGAATTAAAGGAAATAAAACATACAGGATGAGGAGGTGTCAGAGGAACAGAAATCCTACTAGATCTTTGTCTTCCAGTTCTACATTCTTCTCTCCTTTTTATTCAAATATTTTCAAGTTTTTTTTAAGTTTCAACTCTTTTATATGCCAACTATTGTTGTTTTTTTTTCCTCTTCTTCTTTTTCTTTTTTTTAAAATTTTTTTAAAAGAAAAACGTATTAGCATTCAGTAAACGAGAAGAATTGATTGAAAAACAAAAGTGGGAAGAATTGTTTTTGGGGGGTAAATGTTTAATATTTAGAAATTATATGGGCATGTTAATAAATTTATGTTATAATCTCAAAACTTTCAAATAATATCTTATTCTTATATTTCAAATAATATAACTTTCATTTAATAAAATTTTCTATTTATGGTTGAAGTGTTATTTAACTAATATCTTAAGGTCTATATTTAATAAATTACTGAAAATTTTACCTTTATTAACTCAAATTTATAACTACAATATTTAAATCATAAAATTTTAAATTATTTTCTCTCAAAATTTTAAAATTTCTGTATATATATTTCCTCTAATTTTTTATTTTTTTAAGAAGAAGAATTCCTCTTGATTTCAAGTTTTTTCCCAAAAGTTTTTAGTTATATTTTATAAATTTATTATATATTTTTTTAACATGTTCAAGATTGTTTTAAATTTGTTAATTATTTAATTTTAAAAATTATGTATATACATCTATACTATTCCCATAAAATGTAAAAAGAAATATAAAAAAATATTGTAACAAAAAAAAAAGAAAAAGAAAATGGAATAGAATTAAAGGAAATTAAATATACACAAGCATATGATTATGGAGCTATTAACTCCCACTTCTCTCTTTTTAATCCTTAATTTTTCAATTTTTCAACAATTTGATAATAAATAGAAAAAATTTTACTTCTTTTTAAAATATGAATTAAACTCTCAAACAAAATAATATTAAGAGAGTTTGCACAAAATCTATATCTAATCTCCATTTTTAATATCCATTTTCTGCTTGAATGACATTGTCTTTTTCCCTTTCTTTATATACACATATGTATTAATTGGTATGTGAAGTTTAATAATTTATTAGATATAATTTAGCTTGTATGTTTGTGTTTTAATCCCAACAATTGCTATAAAAATGTCAAATATATATATTAATATATATATATATATATATATATATATATTATTCAAATAAAGAATAGTGCAAACTCAAGAATCTCTAATCAAATATAACACACTTTCCAAAAAAATTTAAATTTAATGAAGTAAGATTTCATTTTTAAACAAAATATCACTTTTTACATGAATCACAAGATAATTAAAACCATCTCAAATATGAATTTCTTCTAAATAAATAAACATATAGATTATAAGATATTTTCATGAAAGAACACAATTCAAACATTAATAACCAAAGAGATCAAAATACCTTTTTTGTTCATCAGTACTAACAACCCCAATCAATAACCCAAAACACACAAACAAAACATAAAAACAAAAAGTACTAAAATGTATATATTGTTTGCAAGATAGATAGTGTCTTCCCATAATATAAGATTTTCATAAATACCCCTAATATTCGGGCAAGTCTTCAATGTCGCCCATATTAAGCAAATGCCATGGAAAACCCTGCAAGCCATCAACATAACTAGAACTAGTATTCCCTCCTGCTTCTGGAACTGTAGCTGCAGTAGGAGGAAGAAAAGGCAGCTCTTGGTTATCACTTGCTTCCATGGCTCCATCACCCTGCACAGCTACCGACAATGATGATGATGATTCACCGTCATGTTCGGGTGCATTATTGGTTGACTTCCTCATTCTTATTGCTTGAATTTTTGCATTAATTATTAAACTAAATTTTTGCTCCAACAACTAAACATATATATATATATATATATATAGGTTTCATGAGATGCATCAATATAACTAGATAGAAATTTGATGAAAAGCATAAGCATACAAATCTTTGTGTCTGGTCATCTTTGTAAATCATCACGAAGTCTCCAGTCCTCAATTGGTGAGATTTCACAAAGTCACCTGAAAAAACCAATAATGTTTTACAATTTGTAATTTTTTTTTTCATTACTTGAATCACTATAGTGAACTATATGACTCTTGCTCTCTAAAGAATGCTTTTACACCTTACCTTCTTAACACTATCACAACGAGACGCGAATTAGGTATTTTGTGTTACTTACAAATTATATGCGAGAAAGCTTCTTCACTGTTTCGTATGTGGTAATGGATCTGTAGGAACTTAGCTAACTCTAATTCATTGTTGTAGATGTTCCCATCTAGGAACTATGTATTCCAACAAACTATTCATGTAATTTGGATTAATCACATTGTTGACACATATTGTACAAATACTTTTTTGAATAATTCTTATGTCATTGCTAAAAGAAGTCTTAGGACTGTGTTAGAACTTCTTTTAGCCTAAAATAGGAAATCCAATTAGATACGTGTTTTTATGTATACTTCTAATCTATTTAATGTAGAAAAAAATTCAGTTTTGACCAAATAAATAAAGGAGCATAAAACTTCACTTACCTGTTTTCCGAAGAACATACACTCTCTTATTACTGATTGGCCCAAACACTCTCTTATTACTGAATGACCAAAACCTATAATATTACAGTATATATATATATATATATATAATTAAGGACTTAAAATTAATATTTGTTCTTAATTACTTACCTGTATTTAAATCTCCAAATTTTAACTTCACTTATGTCATCCATTAACATGAAAAGACCTTGTTTTGCTTCCAAAGGAGGCATGTATTTTTCTGCACCCTTCTGTGGAAAGGGACAAGAAAAATTAGAACCTTTCATGTTTTTTCCTCTCATTATATGTAACTGTGAACAACAAGTTAAGAATCAAACCTTGGGGAGAATAATGTAGTCGCCTTCATCCTTCTTATCAGACTTATTTAGTTCTTTTTCAAAAAGAAAAGTGAGCGTTGATAGATTCACTTCCTGTAATATTTAAATGTTATACAAAAAAAAAGCAGAGAAAAATAATCTAAAATTAAACATTAATAATTTAAAAAAAAACCCAAAAATCAAAGGTAACAAACTCTTCACTTTAAATAATCTAAAATTAAACATTAATAATTGGAAAAAAAAAACCAAAAATAAAATGTGACAAGCTCTTTATTTTTATTACAATCTTGCCTCAATTGGAAAAAAAACACAAACAACAGCTTTGATTCATGTAAAAACAGATTCGTTTTTACTTAAGAAATTCAAAATTAAATTCATCAAATCTAATTTATCATTTCTTTTGAAAAATCAACTGTTATGTTCTAATAGAATAGTAGATATAACATTTCATAAATTTATTTAACGATTTCTATCACAGATCTGACTCAAAAAATTAATAAAATATAGAAAAATGTCAATTTAATTTTATTTTACACTATCAGATTGTAGATCTAATATATAATAAATTTATTTAACGATTTATATCACAGATCTAACTCAAAAAAATTAGTAAAATATTTAAAAAAAATGCCAATTTAATTTAATTTTAATAAAAAATAGTGGATCTAACATTTGATAATTTATTCAACTATTTCTATCACGGATCTAACTCAAAAAATTAGTAAAATATAAGAAAGTGCCAATTAATTTTATTTTACACCAAAAAATAGTAGATCTAAATATAAGATAAATTTATTTTACAAGTTTTATCACAGATCTGACTCAAAAATATTATCAACAAATGATAATGATACATGTATGATTTTCTTTTTTGAATAAATTCAACCTTATTTTAAATATTTTCATATATACATCAACTGTATGTTCAAAAAATACAAGAAATGAATAAAAAATGTAAGGAAAAATGAGAAATAAAATAGAATTAAAGGAAATGAAACATACACGAGGAGGAGGTGTTGGAGTAATAGGAACGGTAGATCTTTGTCTCCGAGTTCTAGACTCTTCTCTCCTATTCATCCTAATTTTTTCAGTCTTTTTAAAACTCTGGTTCTTCTCTCTAGTAACTGTTAATGTTTTCTATTGCTTCTTCTTCTCCTCCTCCTTCTTGTTCTTCTTTTAAAAATTTTTTAAAGAAAAATGTAGCATTCAGTAAATGGGAAGAATTGATTGAAAAAAAAAACGTAAGTGAGAAGAAATTTTTTTTTGTGCTTAATTTTTTTTGGAGGTAAATACTTTTAAGAAATATATGGGCATGTCAATAAATATATGTTATAATTATTGCAATAAATATTCTAATTTAATTTTTTTTAAATTATGTATAAAGAAATATAAGAACATTATTTTTAGCAATTGAGATTATTTATATTTTCTGTAGGATTATACCAAAACAAGACGAGATACACATGAAATATATATTAAGCTTTCTCCAAAGAATTAACTCTTCTATTAGAGAAATTTACATTGGTATCTTATGTAGCCTGATTCTTCTTCTTCTTCTTCTTCCTTTTTCTCCTCTTTTTCTGTTGCCTATTTTTCCCCTCCCCTTGTTTCATCTTAGAGGGTTCCTATTTATCATTATCTATTGGGCCGTGGGCTTTTTGAGCCATGGGCTTCTCGGGATATTTTATGCTATGAATGATATAAAGAAAAGATATAATAAGATGTTGTACATGGATTCTTGGGATATTTTATGTTGTGATGATATTAAGAATATTTTATGTTGTGATGATATAATGGATAATATCAGAAAATATATTTTATGTTGTGGCTATATTAAGGATATTTTTTTGTTGTGATGATATAACGAATAATATCAAAAAGGATATTATCGTTGTGTTGGTGTATTTATGTATGTGTTGGGAGCTATATCGGTAAATATACCAGGGGGTATATTCATACATATACTAGTATGGTCTGATTTTATATTTCTTTATATTTTGTTTTTTGCCTTTCTGTAATTGATCTTTCTGAAAGATCTGTCTTTCAATTCAAAGATAATTAATTTCTCAATTTTTTAATTAATATTTATAAAATATATAAATTTCTTTAATAAATCGCATATAATAATTGTAAATAATTTCAAAATATCAAATAATATCTTATTCTTGTATTTCAAATAATATAATTTTCATTTAATAAACTTTTCTTTTCATTGTTGGAATATTATTTAACTGATACTTTAAGGTTCATATTTAATAAATAAATAAAATTTTACCTTTATTGACTCAAATATATAACCAGAATATTTAAATTAGTTGTCCCATAAAATTTTAAATTATTTGCTCTCAAAGATTTAAAATTTGTATATTAGCTTATTTTCTTATAAAAAAAGGAAAAATTACTCACATTTTATAAATTTATTATATATTTTTTTAACATGTTCAAAATTATTTAAAATTTGTTAAAAAACATTGAATTTAAAAAAAAAATTATTGGGGAGATTTACATTTTCCTAGAGAAATAGATATGATATCACATAGAGCATTTTGATACCAAAGGGGAGGGGCAAGGAATTAAAAAAAAATAAAAAATCCCTTTTGATAGTTGTTTCTTCTTCTTCTTCTTTTTAATGTACTTGTGTCAATTAGTAATAGGTGCTTAATTGTTTTGGGTAAATACTTAATATTTAAAAAATGTAAGGGCATGCTAATAAAGATATGTTATAATTATTGCAATTACAATATTTTTTTTTGTCAATATTTATATTAGTGTATATCATTTAAATTGATGATTTGTAAAGATACAAATATTTGTTTATTTTAGTGCAAGCATAATTTTATTTATTTATTTAATTAAATTTGATATTTGTAGAATATATGGTAATTATTGTAAATTAAAATACATTTTTATTAATATTTACAATTCTTATCATTTAATTAAATATATTAAAAATTTAATAAATTAAATAAATTATTCGAGGTTTTGGATTTTACACTAGTTATTTGCAAACACAAAAATATTCAGTCTTAGAATAGGTGTCTTTTTTTTTATTCAATAATTATAAAAAAAATATATAAAAAAATTCTCTTTCCTTTTTAAGGTTATTTTAATTTAGATAACTATTATTTATGTAATTTTAATTTAATTTTCCTCTCATAATTTAAAATTTGAAAACAAAAATTTTTTATTTTTTATTTTCCCTCCTTAATTTAGAGTCTTATTTAAATACTTTAACGTCCACGTTGAATACATAACTGAAAATTTTATAATTATTACTTCATTTATAACTTCAATATTTAAATTGATTGTGCCATAAAATTTCCAGTTATTTTCTTTCAAAAATTTAAAATTTGCATATATATATATATATATTTCCTCTTTTGAAAAACGAAAAATCCCTCATGATTTCAATATTTTTTTAAAATTATATATATACATATTGTATTCATATAAATATAAGCACTCATACTTTAAAAGAAAATGAGAAAATTGTAAGAAAAACAAAAATTGGAATAGAATTAAAGAGAAGGGATTTTGAAGGGATTGGAATTTTTAAATAGTGTCTTCCCACAATATAAGATTTTCATAAATACCCCTAATATTTTGGCAAGTCTTCAATGTCGCCCATATTTAGCAAATCCATTGGAAAATCTTGCAAACCATCAGCTTAACTAGAACTACTAGTCCCTCCTGCTTCTAGAACTGTAGCTGTAGTAGGAGGAAGAAAAGGCAGCTCTTGGTTATCACTTGCTTCCAAGGCTCCATCACCCTGCACAGCCACCGACAATGATGATTATGAAGCCACCGACAATGATGATTATGATGATCCACCATCTTGTTCGAGTGCATCATTGGTTGACTTCCTCATCCCTATTGCCTAAATTTGTACATTAATTAGTAAACTAAAATTTTGCTCCAACAACTAAGCATATATATATATATATATATATATATATATATATAGGTTTCATGAGATGCATCAATATAATTAGATAGAAATTTGATGAAAAGCGTAAGCATACACATCTTTGTGTTTGATCATCCTTGAAAATCATCATGAAGTCTTCAATCCTCAATTGGTGAGATTTCACAAATTCACCTGAAAAAACCAATAATATTTTATAATTTGTAGGAAATTATTTTTATTTTCATTACCTGAATCAATATAGTGGACTATATGACTCTTGCTCTCTAAGGAATGTCTTTACACCTTACCTTCTTAACACTATCACAACGAGACTCGAATTAGGTATTTTGTGTTACTTACCAATTATATGCGAGAAAGCATCTTCACTGTTGCGTATGAGGTAATGGATTTGTAGGAACTTAGCTAACTCTAATTCAATGTTGTAGATGTTCCCATCTCGAAACTATGTGTTCCAACAAACAATTCATGTAATTTGGATTAATCACATTGTTGGCACACATTGTGCAAATACTTTTTTGAATAATTCTTATGTCATCGCTAAAAGAAGTTTTAGGATTGTGTTAGAACTTCTTTTAGCCTACAATAGGAAATCTAATTAGATAGATGTTTTTATGTATACTTCTAATCTATTTAATATTGAAAAAATCCAGTTTTGACCAAAAATATAAAGGAGCATAAATATTCACTTAACTGTTTTCTCAAGAACATACACTCTGCTAGTATTATTTGGCCAAAACCTGTAATATTATATTACATTAATTAATGCACAAAGTACCATATATATATATATATATATATATATATATATATAATTAAAAACTTAAATTTAATATTAGTTCTTAATTAATTACCTGTATTTAAATCTCTAAATTTTAACTTCAGTTATGTCATTCATGAACATGAAAAAATCTTCTTTTGCTTCCAAAGGAGGCATGTGTTTTTCTACAAACTTCTGTGGAAAGGGACAAGGAAAATTATAACTTTTCATGTTTTTCCCCTCGTTATATGTAATTGTGAACAACAAATTAAGAATCAAACCTTGGGGAGAACAATGCCGCCTTCAGCCTTGATATCACTGTATTTTAGTCTTTTTTCAAAAAAGAAAAGTGAGCGTTGATAGATTCACCTCATGTAATATTAAAATGTTATACAAAAAAATGTAAAGAAAAATAATCTAAAATTAAACATTAATAATTAAAAAAAAACCCCAAAAATCAAAGGTAACAAACTCTTCACTTTAAATAATCTAAAATTAAACATTAATAATTAGAAAAATAATCCCCAAAATTAAAATGTAACAAACTCTTTATTTTTATTACAATCTTGCCTCGAATGAAAAAAAAAACAAACAACAACTTTGATTCATGTAAAAACATATTTTTGTTTTTGCTTAAGAAATTCAAAATTAAATTCATCAAATCTAATTTATCATTTTCTTTTGAAAAATCAACTCTTATGTTCTAATAGAATAGTAGATATAACATTTCATAAATTTATTTAACGATTTCTATCACATATCTGACTCAAAAAATTAGTAAAATATAGAAAAATGTCAATTTAATTTTATTTTACACTATAAGATTGTAGATCTAATGTATTATAAATTTATTTAACAATTTCTATCACAGATCTGGCTCAAAAAATTAGTAAAATATAAAAAATTCCAATTTAATTTAATTTTAACTAAAAAATAGTAGATCTAACATTTGATAAATTTACTCAACCATTTCTATCATATATCTAACTCAAAAAATTAGTAAAATATAAGAAAGTGCCAATTAATTTTATTTTACACTAAAAAAAATAGTAGATCTAATATAACATAAATTTATTTAACAATTTTTATCACATATTTGACTCAAAAAAAGTATCAACGAATGATAAGCATACATGTATGATTTTTTTTAAAAAATAAATTCAACCTTATTTTAAATTTTTTCATATATACATCAATTGTATGTTGAAAAAGTATAAGAAATGAATAAAAAATGTAAGAAAAAATGAGAACATAATAGACTTAAAGGAAATAAAATATACACAAGGAGGAGGCGTTGGGGGAACAGGAATGGTACTAGATCTCTGTCACCGAGTTCTAGGCTCTTCTCTCCTATTCATCTTAATTTTTTCAAGTTTTTCTAAAAGTTGGGCTCTTCAGCCAACTGTTGTTGTTTCTTCTTCTTCTTCTTCTATTCTTCTTTTAAAATTTTTTTACAAAGAAATGTATTGGTATTCACTAAGTAGGAAGAATTGATTGCAAGGAGAAATAAAAACGTAAGTGGGAAGAATATTTTTGTGTTTAAATTTTTTTGGGGGGGTAAATGCTTAATATTTAGAAAATATATGGGCATGTCAATAAATATATGTTATAACTAATGCAATAAATATTCTAGTTTAATGTTTTTTTTTTAAAAAAAATTTAAATATAATGAAATGTAAGAACATTGACTTTTGCAAGTGAGATTATTTATCAATTCGAATAAAGTTTTGAAGCGGTAAATAATCTACTTCTAGTTCATGTTTTTTGTAGGATTATACCAAAACAAAACCAAACACACATGAAATATATATTAAGCTTTCTTCAAAGAATTAACTCTTCTATTCGGAGAATTTACATTGACATGGTTTGATTATATGTTTCTTCATACATTGCTATTGTCGTATTTTTTGCCTTTATGTAATTGTTGTTTGTAAAAGATGTGTCTTTCACTTTAAGGGTAATTAGTTCTCATTTTGTTTTCAATTAATATTTATAAAATATATAATTTTCTTTAATAAACTGTATATAATAATTGTAAATAATAATTGTAAATAATTTTAAAATTTCAAATAATATCTTATTTTTGTATTTCAAATAATATAACTTTCATTTAATAAACTTTTTTTCTCGTTTTTGGAGTGTTATTTAACTGATACATTAAGGTCCACATTTAATAAATAACTGAATTTTTACCTTTATTACTCAAATTTATAACCACAATATTTCTATTAGTTGTCCCATAAAATTTTAAATTGTTTTTTCTCAAAGATTTAAGAATTGTATATATATATTTCCTTTTATTTGGTTTTTCTTTACAAAATGGAAAAATTACTCTTATTTTATAAATTTATTATATATATTTTTAACATGTTCAAGATTATTTTAAATTTGTTAAAAAAATTGAACTTAGAATTAATTTTTTTTCTTCGGAAGATATACATTTTTCTATAGAAATAGAAATGATATCCTGGCATAGCGTGTTTTGATATCACATGAGAGGGGAAAAAGAAATTCCAAGGAATTAAAAAAAAAATTGAATCTTTGTCCGACATATTATACACCTAGCAAAAAAGAATAAAAAAAAATTTACATTTTATTTTAGTTCATCTTATGGTCACATATAAAATAACAGATGGTCTAAATTTAGTAGTACTTTTCCCTCCAGTTATGTTGCAAGAAAGGGATATTGTGCAATTTTAAGTTATTAATTATATAATTTATGAAAAGGAAAAACTGATACGAGAGATTTATGACACAACTTTTCAATTAGTTTGGACTTGTTTAATATTGAATTGAGACCAAAACAAAAAAGTTCTTCTATCGAAGAAGCTCATGCTTCTTTTGTTGAAATAAGGATAAAGGTTCACTTTATTTTTTACAAGCTCATAACGAGAGTCGATTTAGGTATTTGGAATAATTGTTTACAAGTTATTTACTATATATATATATATATATATATATGAGCGTGTGTATATGTATGTTTCATGAGATGCATCAATATAATTAGATGAGATTTGACGAAAAACGTATGCATACAAATCTTTATGTCTAATCGTCTTTGAAAATCATCACGACGTCTCCAATCCTCAATTAGTAAGATTTCACAAATTTACCTTAAAAAACCAATAATAATTTACAATTTGTTACAAAATTATTTTTATTTTCTTTACCCTTAATCACAATAGTAGACTATACGACTCTTGCTCTCTAGAGAAAGCCCTTACACCCTATCTTCTTAACACTATCACAACAATAAGAACCGAATAAGGTGTTTTGTGTTATTTACAAATTACTTATAATAGTTGTGCCCTTTGCTTTCATAAGGATCAAGGTTTAACAAGCACCCATTCTCTTTCTATCAAGCAAAGATACACTTCTAACCTCTCATAAACCAAGGGAGAAAAATGCTTTAGTTCTAATTTTTTTTGGTTAAAAAAAAGTAGCATTCCTGATTATTCATAACTTAATCCAGTCATATGTATTGCTCATTGTAATCTCATATATTCGACCATTGTACGCGAGAATTAAAATTTATTGTCAAAGATGTGAAGATTAGATTTTACGTTTCAGTCCAATCGTGTGAGAACGAACTAATGTCGCCTCTCGGTATCTCGACTGAACTCCCAATAAATGGTATTTTTTATAGAAATTGTATTCTTTCTTATTTCGATGATCCTCAATATCAAAAAAAGAGTTAAGAAATTACTAAAGATGGGACTATAGAAAAGCATTCAATACTTAAAAGGGAAGATTTGATTAATTTGGACTTGTTTAGTATTGAATTGAAACCAAGTCAAAAAAAAAAATTTGGCGAAGAAGCCCGTGCTTCTTTTGTTGAATTAACACCTTATTACTTACATGCTCATGACGAGAGTCAATTTAGGTATTTGGTATAATTTTTTACAAGTTATTTACGACAATTGTATTAAGTGTTGTTGGGAAAATAATCACCTTATTTCTTACACACCAATGACAAGAGTGGAAATAAGTATTTCATGTTACATTTACAAGTTACTTATCACAGTTGTACAAAGAGTTTTCAGGGAAAGATTCATCTTATTTTTAACGTAATTCTACCTTACGACGAAAGTCAAATTAGGTATTTTGTGTTACATTTATAAGTTACTTACCACAATTGTATAAAGCATTCTTGGGAAAGAGGTTCTCCTTATTTATTACATAAATCTGTCTTATGACGAGAGTTGAATTACAAATTTTGTGTTACATGTATATGTTATTTACTATACTTGTACAAAGCGCTCTTAGAGGAAGATTTGTCTTATTTCTTACTTAACTCTAGCTTACAAAAAATAGTTGAATTAGGTATTTTATATAGTACTTTCGAGAGGGTGTTTCACCCTATTTTGTGCATGTGCCGCTTTTCCCGGAGGTATGGAGAAATATGCAATTAATACAGTTGCAACATGTATCAAAACAGATTTTTCGATTAAGAAATTGAAAATAAAATTCATCAAATCTAATTTATCATTTTCTTTTGAAAAATCAACTCTCCCGTTCTCATAAAAATTAGTAGATCTAACATTTGATAAATTTATTTAACAATTTCTATCACTTATTTGACTCAAAAGGTTTTTGGTAAAGTATTAAAAAAATGCCAATTTAATTTTATTTTACACTAAAAATTTATAGATCTAACATATGATAAATTTATTTAAGGATTCCTATTACTGATCTGGCTCAAAACAATTAGTGAAGTATAAAAAAATATACAAATTTAGTTTTATTTTACACTAAAATATTGTAGATCTAACATTTTATAAATTTATTTAACGATTTCTATGACTGATCAGACTCAAATAATTAGTAAAGTATAAAACATGTCAATTTAATTTAATTGTACACTAAAAAAAAGTGGATCTAACATTTAATAAATTTACTTAGTGTTTTTTATCATTGATTTGACTCAAAAATTACCAACAAATTATAACGATACATATACGAAAGTTTTTAAATAAATTCAAGCTTATTTTAAATTTGTTAACCATTTCATTTTAAAATTTTAATATATACATCAATTGTATGTTAAAAAATATAAGTAATTAGAGCTAATAAAAAATGTAAGAAAAAAGATAACATAATAGAATTTAATGAAATACAACCTATACGAGGAGGTGGTGTCAGAGGAACATGAATCATACTAGATCTCTGTCTCTTTTTTCTAGGTTCTTCTCTCTTTTCTAACCTAATTTTTTAAAATTATTTTAAAGCTTTGGCTCTTCTCTCTCCCTGAAGCTTAAAATCTTTAAGTTTGATTCCATCTCCTTTTACCCTTTTGATAATTGTTGTTTTTTCTTCTTCTTTTTTTTTTTTTAAATGTACTTGTATCAATTAGTAAGAGGTGTTTAATTTTTTTGGGGGTAAATACATAATATTTAGAAAATGTATAAGCATGTTAATAAATACATGTTATAATTATTGTAATTAAAATATTCTTTTACTAATATTTTTATAAGTGTATATCCAGTAAATCGGTAATTTGTAAAAATAATAATATTTATTTATTTTAATACAAGCATAATTTTATTTATTTATTTATTTTAATTCAATATTTATAAAATATATAGTAATTATTATAAATTAAAATACATTTTTATGAATATTTATAGTTCTTATTTAATTAAAAATATTAAAAATTTAATAAATTAAATAAATCATTCATATACTTCAAAAAGGTTTTGGATATAATATAAGAAAAATATATATTTCAGTCTAAGAATAGGTGCTTTTTTTTATTTCTTTTCTATTCAATAATTATTTTAAAAAATAAATTCTCTTTCATCTTTAAGATTATTTTAATTTAAATAACCATTATTTTGAAATTTGATAAGATAAATTTAGGTAGAAATCTTTAAAATAATTTATTAGGACAATTTTAAATTATTTATTATTTATATATTTTTAATTTAATTAATTTTTAATTTTTAATTTTTCACTTAATTCAAAATATTATTTAAATAATATCTTAAAGTCCACATTTAATAAATAACTGAAACTTTATCTTTGTTACCTCAAATTTATAACCACAATATTTAAATTGAATGTCCAATAAAATTTAAAATTACTTTTCTTAAAAAAATTTAAAATTTGTGTATATATATTTTTATTTATATATTTCCTCTTATTTTTTATTATTGTATTTTTTTAAGATTTTATAGGTGGCGGAATATATGTGATTTCTACTTAAAATTAAAAATGTGTCTATATAGTGTTATTTATTTATTATTATTATATTTATTATAAAAATTATATTGAAATAGTATGACAAACACATGAAATACGCTTGTCCTAATATGAGTTAATTATTGTACCTTATATAGATATATTTTAGTGTAAGAGTGGGTGTTCTTTTTCTTTTTCTTTTTTTTTCTTTCTGCATTCAATAATTATAGAATATATTATTTTATTTAATATATTGTAATTATTGTAAAATAAAAAATATATTTGATCGATATTTATAAAACATTACTGTAAATTAAAATATTATTAAAATATTGTTTTTAAAATAAAAAGAGAATAAAAGAGGATAAAGAAATAAAACATACACGAGGAGGATGTGTTGGAGGAACATGAATCGTACTAGTTCTAAGCTCTTCTCTCCTAATTTTTTAAGTCTTTTTAAAACTTCAACTCTTCTCTCGGGTAACTCGTAACTGTTATTGTTTATTTCTTCTTCTTCTACTTTTTTTTAAAAATGTTTAAAAATGTATTGGCATTCAGTAAGTGGAAAGAATTGATTGAAAGTATATATAAAAAAAAAAGTAAGTGGGAAGACATTTTTTTATGCTTAATTTTTTTGGGGGTAAATGTTTAATATTTAAAAAATATAAGGGCATGTTAATAAATAACCAATAATATTTTATAATTTGTAAAATAATTGTTTTATTTTCATTACTCTCAATCACAATAGTAGACTATATGACTCTTGCTCTCTAAAGAAATCCATTACACCCTATTTTCTTAACACTATCACAACGAGAGCCAAATAAAGTATATCGTGTTACATTTACTAATTACTTATAATAGTTTTTCCCTTTGCTAGATCAAGATTAAACAAGCACCCATTCTCTTTCTATCAAGAAAAAATAAACTTCTAACCTCTCAGAAACTAAGGGAGAAAAATACTTTAGTTCAATTTTTTTTTTTGATAAAAAAGGTAGTATTTTGATTATTCATAACTTCATCTAGTCATATGTACTGCTCATTATAATCTCATATATCTGACAATTCTACGTAAGAATTCAGATTTATTGTCAAAGATGTAAAGAAATAGATTTTACATTCCACTCCAATCGTGCGACAACGAATTAATGTTCCTTTTAGGTATCTCCAAAGATGTAAAGAAATAGATTTTACATTCCACTCCAATCGTACGACAACGAATTAATGTTCCTTTTAGGTATCTCGACTGAACTCTCAATAAACGATATTTTTCATAAAAATTGTATTTTTTCTTATTTTTGACCATTTTCAATAACTAAAATAGAGTTTGAAAATTACGAATATGGGACTATAGAAATGCATTCAATTCTTAAAAAGGAAGATTTGATTGAGTATCGAGAAATCAAGGAATTTAGGCCAAAATACCAAATGAAAATAAAACAAAATTTTTCTTTCCCCATGAATTTTATATCTTAACTGGATCTTATTCCATAATGGTATGAAACAATAGTTTCATTGGGGTAGATATACAAATCACTTTCTATCTAACAAGCTCGGTAGGCGGGTTGGTCCAAGTGGAGAGAAAAAAAAAATTGAACTTACAAATTTTTTTTGGAGATATATATTTTCTTAGAGAAATAGATGTGATATCCTAGCATAGTGGCATATTGATACCATAAAGGTGGGGAAAATAAAATTCCAAGGAATTAAAAAATAAAAAATTGGACCTTTGTCCAAGGGATTACACCTAGCAATTAAAAAAATATTTTGTTTTAGTTCATTGTGTCGTCACATATAAAATAACAGATAGTCTAAATTTAGCAACACTTTTTCCTTCTGATATGTTGCAAGAAATGGATATTGTGCAACTTCAAGTTATTAATTATATGTTTATGGAAAGGAAAAACTAATTCGAGTGATTTATAACCTAGCTCGTCAATTAGTTCGAATTTGTTTAGTATTGAATTGAGACCAAGTCAAAAAAAGTTTTTTTTGGTGAAGAAGTCCATGATTCTTCCACGCCCATGACAAGAGTTGAAATAGGTATTTCATGTTACATTTACAAGTTCTTATGATAGTAGTACAAAGTCCTTTCAGAGAAAGAATCATCTTATTATCATAGTTGTACAAAGTCCTTATAGAGAAAGATTAATCTTATTTTTAATGTAACTCTAGCTTACAACGAAAGTCGAATTAGGTATCTCATGTTACATTTATAAGTAACTTACTTCTTGGGAAAGAGGTTCGCCTTATTTGTTCGCCAATTTAATTTAATTTTACACTAAAAAAATAGTAGATCTAACATTTACTAAATTTATTTAATATTTTTTATCATTGATTTGACTCAAAAAATTATATAATAATAACGATACATTTTGAATAAATTCAAGCTATTTAAAATTTGTTAATCATTTCATTTAAAATTGTTTTTCATATATACATCAATTGTTTATTCAAAAAGTACAAGAAATGAATAAACAATGTAAGAAAAAAACGAGAACGGAATAGAATTAAAGGAAATAAAAATACAGGAGGAGGAGGTGTCAGAGGAACAGGAATCCTACTAGATCTTTGTCTTGCAGTTCTAGATTCTTCTCTCCTTTTTATCCATATGTTTTCAAGTTTTTTCTTTTTTAAGTTTCAACTCTTTTATATGCCAACTATTGTTGTTTATTTTTCTCCTCTTCTTCTTCTTCTTTGTTTTTTTAAAATTTTTTTAAAAGAAAAATGTATTAGCATTCAGTAAATGGGAAGAATTGATTGAAAGAAAAAAAAAAGTGGGAAGAACTTTTTTGGGGGGTAAATGTTTAATGTTTAAAAACTATATTGGCATGTTAATAAATATATGTTATAATCTCAAAACTTTCAAATAATATTTATTCTTATATTTCAAATAATATAACTTTCATTTAATGAACTTTTCTACTTATGGGTGAAGTGTTATTTAACTAATACCTTAAAGTCCACATTTAATAAATAACTGAAATTTTATCTTTATTAACTCAAATTTATAACTATAATATTTAAATTAGTTTTCCCATAAAATTTTAAATTATTTTCCCACATAAATTTAATTTTTTTTTATATATATTTCCTCTTATTTTTAATTTTTTTAAAGAAGAAGAATTCCTCTTTATTTCAAGTTATTTTCCAAATAAAATTTAGTTATATTTTATAAATTTATTAATATATTTTTTTAACATGTTCAAGATTATTTTAAATTTGTTAATCATTTAATTTTTAAAATTTTATATATACATCTACAGTATTCCCATAAAATGTAAAAAGAAATATAAAAAAATATTGTAACAAAAAAAGAAAAGAAAAAGAAAATGGAATAGAATTAAAGGAAATTTAATATACACAAGCATGTGATTATGGAGCTATTAACTCCCGCTTCTCTCCTTTTAATCCTTAATTTTTCAATTTTTCAACAATTTGATAATAAATAGAAAAGAATTTACTTCTGTTTAAAATATAAATTAAACTCTCAAACAAAATAATATTAGGAGAGTTTGCACAAAATCTATATCTAATCTCCATTTTTAATATCCATTTTCTGCTTAAATGACATTGTCTTTTCCCCTTTCTTTATATACATATATGTATTAATTGGTATGTGAAATTTAATAATTTAGCTCTATGTTTGTTCTTAATCCCATCAATTACTATAAGAATGTCAAATAAGTTATTTGAGCATTTCTAATATATATATATATATATATATATATATATATATATATATATTATGTACACGTTATTTTTTTTTCTTGAATTTATAATAAGGATTCTACCTAAATAAAATGGGACACACATGGAATATATGTATAGTAATGTTTAAAATGTGTGTATATATTGTTATTTATTATTACTGTATTTATTGCGAGGACTATATCTCAACAGGAACACACATGAAATACGTGTGTCCTAGTGCTTAAAAAATATATGCATATATTGTCATTTATTATTATTGTATTTATTGCGAGGATTCTACCTCAACAGAATGGAACACGCGTGAAATACGTGTGTCCTAGTGCTTAAAAAATATGTGCATATATTGTCATTTATTATCATTGTATTTATTACGAGGATTCTACCTCAACAGAATGGAACACGCGTGAAATACGCGCGTCCTAGTGCATAAAAATGTGTGCATATATTGTCATTTATTATTATTGTATTTATTGCGAGGATTTCACCTTAACAGAATGGAACACGTGTGAAATACGCATGTCCTAGTTTTTAAAAATGTGTGCATATATTGTCGTTTATTATTATTGTATTTATTGCGAGGATTCTACCTCAACAGAATGAAACACACGTGAAATACGCGTGTCCTAGTGCTTACAAATGTGTGCATATATTATCATTATTATTATTGTATTTATTGCGATGACTCTACCTCAACAGAATGGAACACGCATGAAATACGCGTATCTTAGTGCTTAAAAATGTGTGCATATATTTTCATTTATTATTATTGTATTTAATGCAATGACTCTACCTCAACAGAATGGAACACGCATGAAATACGCGTGTCCTAGTGCTTAAAAATATGTGCATATATTTTCATTTATTATTATAGTATTTATTGCGATGACTCTACCTCAACAGTATGGAACACGCATGAAATACGCGTGTCCTAATGCTTAAAAATGTGTGCATATATTTTCATTTATTATTATTGTATTTATTGCGATGACTCTACCTCCACAGAATGGAACACACATGAAATATACGTGTTCTATTGCAAGGACCTACCTACATACATGTTGTCATTTTTTATCATTTTATTTTAAAAATAAACCCTTTTGTTCTCAAAAAATACTACACACTAATTCATTATTTAGAAAAATAAAAAAAAAATAAATTCATTTCCAAATGAATTCTAGAAAACTAATAAAAATATAAGAAAGTGTCAATTGTATTTTATTTTATTCTAAAAAATATTAGATCTAACCTTTGATAAATTTATTTAATGATTTATATCACTAATTTAACTCAAAAAATTAGTAGAATGTAAGAAAATGTCAATTTAATTTTATTTCACATTAAAAAAATAAATTTAACATTTGATAAATTTGTTTAATAATTTCTATCATTGATTTGACTCAAAAAATTAGGAAGATATAAGAAAGTGTCTTCTAAAAAATAAGTCAATTTTATTTTATTATACTCAAAAAAAATTTAAAAAACATTTGACATTTGATAAATCTATTTAATAATTTCTATCACAAATTCTGAATTAAAAAATATAAGAAAGTGTCAATTTAATTTTACTTTACACTAAAAAAATAGTAGATCTAACATTTGATAAATTTATTTCATATTTTCTATAAATAATTTTTTAATCATTTAATTTTAAAAATTTTATATATACATCAATCGTGTGTTTATAAAATGTAAGCAATAACAATTTAAAAGAAATGAATAAAACATGTAAGAAAAAAAATACTTTGGCTCTTCTCTTTGCTTTTTCTTTTTTGAAAAAAAAATGTATTCGTGTCATTCAGTAAGAGGGTGGAATTGTTTTTGTACTTAATATATATTATATTTTTTTATTAGTTAAAATTCTTGTACGATTTTTGTCTTCGAACTCACGAACTCACGACTTTTGTTTTTAGTGTAGTTGTAGGAGGAGGAAGAAAAGGCAACTCCTGGTTATCATTTGCTTCTAAGGCTCCATCACCCTGCACAACCATCGACAATGATGATGATGATCCACCCGCCTGATCAAGTGCATTGTAGGTTGACTTCCTCATCTCTATTGTCTGAATTTATGCATTAATTATTAAACAAAACTTTTGCTCCAACAACCATATATATATATATATATATAATATATATATATATATATATATATATATTTGTGTGTGTTTCATGAGATGCAACAATATTAGATATAGATTTGCTAAAATACATATTTCTTGCAGTACAATTTTGAATGAATAAATATGAATTCAAATTATAGATTTATAGATAGAAATGAGATGCATCTATATAATTAGATAGAGATTTGTTGAGAAGTGTATGCGTACAAATCTTTGTCTGATCATCCTTGTAAATCATCACGGAGCGTCCAATCCTCACCAACTGAGGATTAGAGACTTCGTGATAATTTACAAGGATAATCGATCATACACAAAAATTTGTATGCATACACTTTTCATCATATTGATGCATCTCATGAAATGATATATATATATATATATATATATATATATATATACATATTCACGTATTAGGAATGAGAAGTCAATCGACGATGCACCCAAACATGATGGTGGATCATCATCATTATTGTCGGTGGTTGTGCAGGGTGATGGAGCCTTGGAAGCAAGTGATAACTAAGAGATGCCTTTTCTTCCTCCTACTCCAGCTACAGTTCTAAAAGCACGAGGAAGTAGTAGTTCTAGTTATGTTGGAGTAAAATATTTGGTGAAATAAAATTTAAAATAGAATCTCTCCAGAAAATATGGATCCTCAAAAATATTTCATAAAAAGTAATATTAATAATTTTAAAAGAAAAGGACAAAAATATCATTAAAAACAAATAATTTATCCCATAAGAATATTTGTATTTCAATTTAAAAGTAGGTAGCTTTTTTTTTCTTTTTTTATTTATTCGATAATTATAAAATATATTATTCATTTAATATGTAAGAATTATTATAAAATTAAAAATATATTTTTATTAATATTTATATAAATTCATCTCAATTTTGATGTTTAATTAAACTTCAATAGAAAGTTTTTAATTTTTAGTTCTATCTTCTGTAATTGATTATTAGTGTTAGTTTCTCATTTTCATTTAATATTTATAATATATTATTTTCTTTATATATATATATATATATATATAATTAAGAATAATTGGTAAGTTTGGTCCCAAACAAATTTATGTTTGGAAAGTTTAGTCCCAAAATAATTTTTTTAACTTTTAAGGTCTCAAACATTTTTTTAAGTGAACAATAAGGTCCTTTTCGACGGATTCTATCAAAAACCCTATAATTTAACAGTTTTTACATTTAGCTAATTAAAAATAAGGGTAAAAAAGTCATCACATGTAAAAAGAAAGAAAAAAAAATTAAATAAAAGAATAAAAATATTTTTATATTTTAAATTTTAAAAATAAAAAATTTATCAGAATAGTGAGAATATCAAAATTCCGTTCTTCTCCGGCTACAAATAAGATTTTTATCATTTTCTGATATCTTTGAAGAAAGAAAAAAAAGAAAAGAAAAAGAGAATCTTTGTAAAAAAAAAAAGTTTTCTATTGAAATATTTTTGTTAAGAGAAAAATATTTATTATTAATAAAAAAAATGTTCATGCTCTTCTTCTTTTCTTTTCTTTTTTTTTTTTATATTTTTTTCTTTAAAAATGTAAGAAAACGATAAAAATCTGATTTATAATCGAAGATGAAGATTGATGAAGAATTTGATAGATTTTTTAAATTTTAAATTTTAAATGTGATGATATTTTTATCATTTTGTTTAAATATTATTTTTAGTTTTATCCTTTTGTAATGACTTTTCTATCCTTGTTTTTAATTAATTAAATTTAAAAACCATTAAATTTTTAATATTTTTGACAGAATCCGTCCAAAGAACTTTATTGTTCACTTAAAAAAAAGTTTGTGACCTTAAAGAAATAGATTTTACATTCCACTTCAATCGTGCGACAACGAATTAATGTCCCTTTTGGGTATCTCAATTGAACTTTCAATAAACCGTATTTTTCATAAAAATTGTATTTTTTCTTATATTGACGATTCTCAATATTTAAAAACGAGTTCGAAAATTACGAATATGGGACTATAGAAATGCATTCAATCCTTAAAAAGGAAGATTCGATTGAGTATCGAGAAATCTAGGAATTTAGGCCAAAATACGAAATAAAAATAAAATAAAAATTTTTTTCCCGATAAATTTTATATCTTAACTGGATCTTCTTCCATAATTGTATGAAACAATAATTTCATAATATACAAATCACTTTATATCTAACAAGCTCGGTAGGCGGGTTGGTCTAGGCGGAGAGAAAAAAAAATTGAACTTACAATTTTTTTTTGAAGATATATATTTTCCTAGAGAAATAGACGTGATATCCTAGCATAGTGGCATATTGATACTATACAGAGGGGAAAATAAAATTCCAAGGAATTAAAAAAAAATGGATATTTGTCCAAGGGATTGCACCTAGCAAAAAAACATTTTATTTTAGTTTATTCTGTCGTCACATATAAAATAACAGATAGTCTAAATTTAGCAACACTTTTTGCTTTCGATATGTTGCAAGAAATGAATATTGTGCAACTTCAAGTTATTAATTATATGTTTATGGAAAGGAAAAACTGATTCGAGTGATTTATAACACAACTCTTAGTTCGAATTTATTTAGTATTGAATTGAGACCAAGTCAAAAAAAGTTTTTTTTTTGATGAAGAAGTCCATGCTTCTTCCATGCCCATGAAAAGAGTTGAAATAGGTATTTCATGTTACATTTACAAGTTCTTATCACAGTCGTACAAAGCCCTTTCAGAGAAAGAATCATCTTATTATCATAGTTGTACAAAGTCATTATAGGGAAAGATTAATGTTATTTTTAATGTAACTCTAGCATACAATGAAAGTCAAATTAGGTATCTCGTGTTACATTTATAAGTAACATACCAAAATTGCACAAAGCATTCTTGGGAAAGAGGTTCGCCTTATTTGTTCACCAATTTAATTTTATTTTACACTAGAAAATATTAGATCTAACATTTATAAATTTATTTAATGATTTCTATCACAAATCGAACTAAAAAAATACTAAAATATAAGAAAGCATCAATTAATTTTATTTTACACTTAAAAAAAGTAGATCTAACATTTACTAAAGTTTTTGAGCATTTCTAATATATACATACATATATATATATATATATATTCTCCAATCAAATATAACACGCTTTTCCAAAAAATTTTAATTTAATGAAGTAAGATTTTATTTTTAAACAAAATATCACTTTTCACATGAATCACAAGATAATTAAAACCACTCCAAATATGCATTTCTTCTAAATAAATAAACATATAGATTATAAGATATTTTCATGAAAGAACACAATTCAAACATTAATAAACAAAGATATCAAAATACCTTTTTTGTTCATCGGTACCAACAACCACAATCAATAACACAAAACACAAAAACAAAACATAAAACCAAAAGTACTAAAATGTATATTGTTTGCAAGATAGATTGATAAATAGATAGATAGTGTCTTCCCATCATATAAGATTTTCATCAATACCCTTAATATTCTGGCAAGTCTTCAATGTCGCCCATATTAAGCAAATCCATTGGAAAACCCTGCAAGCCATCAGCTTAACTAGAACTACTACTCCCTCCTGCTTCTGGTGGAACTGTAGCTGCAGTAGGAGGAAGAAAAGGCAGCTCTTGATTATCACTTGCTTCCAAGACTCCATCACCCTGCACAGCCACCAACAATGATGATGATGATCCACCATCCTGTTGGGGTGCCTCATCGGTTGACTTCCTCATCCCTATTGCCTGAATTTGTGCATTAATTCTTAAACTAAATTTTTGCTCCAACAACTAAACATATATATATATATATATATATATATATATATATATATATACACACACACACACATAGGTTTCATGAGATGCATCAATATAATTAGATAAAAATTTGATGAAAAGCGTAAGCATACAAATCTTTGTGTCTGATCATCTTTGTAAATCATCACAAAGTCTCCAATCCTCAATTGGTGATAGTTCACAAAGTCACCTGAAAAAACCAACAATGTTTTACAATTTGTAAGAATTTCTTTTTCATTACTTGAATCACTTAGTGAACTATATGACTCTTGCTCTCTAAGGAATGCCTTTAAACCTTACCTTCTTAACACTATCACAACAAGACTCAAATTAGGTATTTTGTGTTACTTACAGATTATATGCGAGAAAGCTTCTTCACTGTTGCGTATGTGATAATGGATCTGTATAAACTTAGCTAACTCTAATTCAATGTTACAAATGTTCCCATCTTGGAACTATGTGTACCAACAAACCATTCATGTAATTTGGATTAAACACACTGATGGTACATATTATGCAAATACTTTTTTTTTTAATTCTTATGTCATTGCTAAAAGAAGTCTTAGAACTACGTTAGAACTTCTTTTAGCCTAAAATGGGAAATTCAATTAGATAGACATTTTTATGTATACTTCTAATCTATTTAACATAGAAAAAATCCAGTTTTTACCCAAAAAAAAAAAAATTAAAATAACATAAATCTTCACTTACATGTTTTCTCAAGAAAATACAATCTGCTAGTATTGATTCGCCAAAACCTGTAATATTATATTACATTAATTAATACACAAAGTACCATATATATATATATATATATATATATATATAAAAAAAACTTAAAATTAATATTTGTTCTTAATTAAATACCTATATTTAAATCTCCAAATTTTAACTTCAGTTATGTCATCCATGAACATGAAAAAACCTTCTTTTGCTTCCAAAGGAGGCATGTATTTTTCTGCAAACCTCTGAGAAAAGGGACAAGAAAAATTAGAACTTTTCATGTTTTTCTCCTCATTATATGTAATGGTGAACAACAAATTAAGAATCAAACCTTGCGGAGAACAATGCGGCCATTCTTGATATCACTGTATTTTAGTCTTTTTTTTAAAAGAAAATTGACAGTTGATAGATTCACCTCCTGTAATATTAAAATATTATAAAAAAAAAGTACAGAAAAATAATCTAAAATTAAACATTAATAATTAAAAAACCCCCAAAAATCAAAGGTAACAAATTCTTCACTTTAAATAATCTAAAATTAAACATTAATAATTTTTTAAAAAATTAAACCCCAAAAATAAAATGCAACAAACTCTTTATTTTTATTACAATCTTGCCTCTGATTGAAAAAAAAAACAAACAATAACTTTGATTCATGTAAAAACAATGTTTTTTGCTTTAGAAATTGAAAATTAAATTCATCAAATCTAATTTATCATTTTCTTTTGAAAAATAACCCTTATGTTCTAATAGAATAGTAGATCTAACCTTTCATAAATTTATTTAACTATTTCTACACAGATTTGACTCAAAAAATTAGTAAAATATAAAAGAAAATGTCCATTTAATTTTATTTTACACTATAAGATTGTAGGTCTAACCTATGATAAATTTATTTAACGATTTCTATCATATATCTAGTTCAAAAAATTAGTAAAATATATAAAAAAAATACCAATCAAATTTTATTTTACACTAAAAAGTAGTAGATCTAACATTTGATAAATTTATTCAAGGATTTCTATCACAGATGTAACTCAAAAAAATTAGTAAAATATAAGAAAGTGTCAATTAATTTTATTTTACACTAAAAAAATAGTAAATCTAATATAAGATAAATTTATTTAACGATTTTTATCACAAATCTGACTCAAAAAAATTATCAACAAATGATAACGATACATGTATAATTTTCTTTTTTGAATAAATTCAACCTTATTTTAAGTTTTTTCATATATACATCAATTGTATGTTCAAAAAATACAAGAAATGAATAAAAAATGTAAGGAAAAACGAGAATAAAATAGAATTAAAGGAAATAAAACATACACGAGGAGGAGGTGTTGGAGGAACAGGAATGGTAGATCTTTGTCTCCTAGTTCTAGACTCTTCTCTCCTATTCAACCTAATTTTTTCCGTCTTTTTAAAACTTCGGCTCTTCTCTCTAGTAACTGTTATTGTTTTGTTACTTCTTCTTCTTCTTCTTCTCCTTCTTCTTCTTCTTTTAAAATGTTTTTAAAGAAAAATGTAGCATTCAGTAAGTGGAAAGAATTTTTTTGTGCTTAATTATTTTTGGGGGGTAAATACTTAATTTAAGAAATATATGGGCATGTCAATAAATATATGTTATACTTATTGCAATAAATGTTCTAATTTAATTTTTTAAAAATTAAGTATAAAGAAATATAAGAACATTATTTTTAGCAATTGAGATTATTTATATTTTGTGTAGGATTATACCAAAACAAGACGAGATACACATGAAATATATATTACGCTTTCTCCAAAGAATTAACTCTTCTATTAGAGAAATTTACATTGGTATGTGATGTAGCCTGATTCTTGCTTCTCTTCTTCTTCATTTTTCTCCTTTTTTTCCTTTGCCTATTTTTCTTCTCCCCTGTTTCTTCTCAGAGGGTTCCTATTTATCATTGTCGATTGGGCCGTGGGCTTTTTGAGCCATAAGCCTCTCGAGATATTTTATGTTATGAATGATATAAAGAAAAGATATAATAAGATGTTGTACGAGAATTCTTGGGATATTTTAAGTTGTGATGATATAATGGATAATAATATCAAAAATGATATTTTATGTTGTGATGATATAATGGATAATATTAGAAAAGATATTATAGTTGTGAGGGTGTATTTATGTATGTGTTTGGGGTATATCCGTAAATATACTAGGGGTATATTCGTACATATACGAGTATGGTTTGATTTTATATTTCTTTTTTGCCTTTCTGTAATTGATCTTTCTGAAAGATGTGTCTTTCAGTTCAAATATAATTAGTTTCACAAAAAACATTCAATTAATATTTAAAAATTTTATAATTTTCTTTAATAAATAGCATATAATAATTGTATATAATTTCAAAATATCAAATAATATCTTATTCTTGTATTTCAAATAATATAATTTTCATTTAATAAACTTTTCTTTTCATTGTTAGAATGTTATTTAACTGATGCCTTAAGATTCACATTTAAAAAATAAATAAAATTTTATCTTTATTGACTCAAATATATAACCAGAATATTTAAATTAGTTGTCTCATAAAATATTAAATTATTTGCTCTCAAAGATTTAAAATTTGTATATTAGCTTATTTTATTATATAAAAAAGGAAAAATTACTCATATTTTATAAATTTATTATATATTTTTTTAACATGTTCAAAATTATTTAAAATTTGTTAAAAAACATTGAATTTAGAAAAAAATTTCTTCTGGAGATATACATTTTCCTAGAGAAATAGATATGATATCACGTAGAGCATTTTGATACCAAAGGGGAGGGGAAAAGGAAATTCCAAGGAATTAAAAAAAAAAAAAAAAAAAAAAAAAAAAAAAATATATATATATATATATATATATTCCATCTCCGTTTACCCTTTTAATAGTTGTTGTTTCTTCTTGTTGTTGTTGTTGTTGTTGTTTTGTTTTTTTTTTTTTTTAATGTACTTGTGTCAATTAGTAATAGGTGCTTAATTTTTTGGATAAATGCTTAATATTTAAAAAATGTAAGGGCATGCTAATAAATATATGTTATAATTAATACAATTACAATATATTTTTTTTGGTCAATATTTATATTAGTGTATATCATGTAAATTGATGATTTGTAAAGATATAAATATTTGTTTATTTTAATGCAAGCATAATTTTATTTATTTAATTAATTTAATTCGATATTTGTAGAATATATGGTAATTATTGTAAATTAAAATACATTTTTATTAATATTTACAATTCTTATCATTTAATTAAAACTATTAAAAATTCAATAAATTAAATAAATGATTCGAGGTTTTGGATTTTACACTAGTCATTTGCAAACATAAAAATATTTAGTCTTAGAATAGGTGTCTTTTTTTTATTCAATAATTATAAAAAAATATATAAAAGAAATTCTCTTTCATTTTTAAGGTTATTTTAATTTAGATAATTATTATTTATGTAATTTTAATTTAATTTCCCTCTCATAATTTAAAATTTGAAAACAAAAATGTTTTATTTTTTATTTTCCTCCTTAATTTAGAGTGTTATTTAAATACTTTAACGTCCACGTTGAATACATAACTGAAAATTTTATAATTATTACTTCATTTATAACTTCAATATTTAAATTATATATATATATATTTCCTCTTTTGAAAAAGGAAAAATCCCTCATGATTTCAATATTTTTTTAAAATTATATATATACATATTGTATTCATATAAATATAAGCACTGATATTTTAAAAGAAATGAGAAAATTGTAAGAAAAACAAAAATTGGAATAGAATTAAAGAGAAGTGATTTCGAAGGGATTAGAATTTTAATAAACATATTTAAATATTTTATTTTTAGTTATATTTTTTTACAAAGATTTTATGTAAATGGGATAGAATGAGACACAAAATAGTTTTTTACAATATTGTAGAGATTCTTCTAATACGGAATGAGACACACAAAATACCCCGTCCTAATATTTATTCTAAAGATTCTTCTAAAATGGAATGAGACACACAAGAAATACCTGTGTCCTAATTTTTATTGTTAATATTCTACTAAAACGGAATGGACACACAAGAAATACATGTGCCCTAATATTTATTGTAAAAATTCTTATGAAATGGAATGGGACACACAAGAAATACTTGTGTCCTAATATTTATTGTAAAGATTTTGCTGAAAAATGGGACACACAAGAAATAACGTGTCCTAATATTTAGTGTAAAGATTCTCCTGAAACGGAATGAGACACACATGAAATACCCTTGTCCTAATATTTATTGTAGAGATTCTTCTAATACAAAATGAGACACACAAAATAGCCCTGTCCTAATATTTATTCTAAAGATTCCTCTAAAACGGAATGAGACACACAAGAAATACCTGTGTCCTAATCTTTATTGTAAAGATTCTTATGAAACGGAATGGGACACACAAGAAATACCCGTGTCCTAATATTTATTGTAAAGATTCTGCTGAAACAGAATGGGACACGCAAGAAATAACGTGTCCTAATATTTAGTGTAAAGATTCTCTTGAAACGGAATGAGACACACATGAAATACCTTTGTCCTAATATTTATTGTAGAGATTCTTCTAATACGGAATGAGACACACAAAATACCCATGTCCTAATATTTATTCTAAAAATTCTTCTAAAACGGAATGAGACACACAATAAATACCCGTGTCCTAATTTTTATTGTTAATATTCTGCTGAAACGGAATGGACACACAAGAAATACCTGTGTCCTAATATTTATTTTAAAGATTCTTATGAAATGGAATGGGACACACAAGAAATACCTAAATACCTGTGTCCTAATATTTATTGTAAAGATTCTGCTGAAACAGAATGGGACACCCAAGAAATAACGTGTCCTAATATTTAGTGTAAAGATTCTCTTGAAACAGAGAATGAGACACACATGAAATATCCATGTCCTAATATTTATTCTAAAAATTCTTTTAAAATGGAATGAGACACACAAGAAATACCCGTGTCTTAATTTTTATTGTTAATATTCTGCTGAAACGGAATGGACACACAAGAAATACCTGTGTCCTAATATTTATTGTAAAGATTCTTATGAAACGGAATGAGACACACAAGAAATACCCGTGCCGTAAATTTTATTGTTAATATTCTGTTGAAATGGAATCAGACACAAGAAATAATGAAATGAGACACAAAAGAAATACATGTGTCCTAATATTTATTGTAAAAATGATGAGGAACGGAATGAGACATACAAGGAATACCCATGTCCTAATATTTATTTGGTATGTGAAGTTTAATAATTTGTTAGATATAATTTAGCTCATATGTTTGTGTTTTAATCCCAACAATAGCGCAAAATCAAGAATCTCCAACGACTATTTCTTGAATTTGTACATTAATTAGTAAACTAAATTTTTGCTCCAACGACTATGCATATATAATATATATATATTATATATATATATATATATAATATATATATATATATATATAATATATATATATAGGTTTCATAAGATGTATCATATATATATATATATATAGGTTTCATAAGATGTATCATATATATATATATATATATATAGGTTTCATAAGATGTATCAATATAATTAGATAGAAATTTGAAGAAAATCTTAAGCATACAAATCTTTGTGTCTGATCATCCTTGAAAATCATCACGAAGTCTCCAATCCTCAATTGGTGAGATTTCACAAATTCACCTGAGAAAACTAATAATATTTTACAATTTGTAAGAAAATTATTTTTATTTTCATTACCTGAATCAATATAGTGGACTATATGACTCTTGCTCTCTAAGGAATGCCTTTACACCTTACCTTCATAACACTATCACAACGAGACTCGAATTAGGTATTTTGTGTTACTTACAAATTATATGCGAGAAACCATCTTCACTGTTGCGTATGTGGTAATGAATTTGTAGGAACTTAGCTAACTCTAATTCAATGTTGTAGATGTTCCCATCTCAGAACTATGTGTTCCAACAAACTATTCATGTAATTTGGATTAATCACACGATTGGCACACATTGTGTAAATAGTTTTTTGAATAATTCTTATGTCATCGCTAAAAGAAGTTTTAGGATTGTGTTAGAACTTCTTTTAGCCAACAATAGGAATCCAATTAGATAGATGTTTTTATGTATACTTCTAATCTATTTAATATAGAAAAAATCTAGTTTTGACCAAAAACATAAAGGAGCATAAATCTTCACATACGTGTTTTCTCAAGAACATACACTCTGTTAGTATTATTTGTCCAAAACCTGTAATATTATATTACATTAATTAATGCACAAAGTACCATATATATATATATATATATATAATTAAAATTTTAAAATTAATATTTGTTCTTAATTAATTACCTGTATTTAAATCTCCAAATTTTAACTTCAGTTATGTCATCCATGAACATGAAAAAATCTTCTTTTGCTTCCAAAGGAGGCATGTGTTTTTTCTTATTTTGACAATTCTCAATGTCTAAAAAAGAGTTCGAAAATTACGAATATGGGACTATAGAAATGCATTCAATCCTTAAAAAGAAATATTTGATTGAGTATCGAGAAATCAAGGAATTTAGGCCAAAATACGAAATAAAAATAAAATAATTTTTTTCTTTCCCTGTGAATTTTATATCTTAATTGGATCTTCTTCCATAATGGTATGAAACAATAGTTTCATTGGGGTAGATATACAAATCACTTTATATCTAACAAGCTCGGTAGGATGGTTGGACTAGGTGGAGAAAAAAAAAATTGAACTTACAATTTTTTTTTGGAGATATATATTTTCTTAGAGAAATAGATGTGATATTCTAGCATAGTGGCATATTGATACCATAAAGGAGGGGAAAAGAAAATTCCAATGAATTAAAAAAAAAAGAAAATTGAATATTTGTCCAAGGGATTACACCTAGCAAAAAAGAAAAACAGTATTTTTTTTTAGTTCATTTTGTCGTCACATATAAAATAACATATAGTCTAAATTTAGCAACGCTTTTTCCTTCCGATATGTTGCAAGAAATGGATATTGTGCAACTTCAAGTTATTAATTATATGTTTATGGAAAGGAAAAATTGATTCGAGTGATTTATAACACAGCTCTTCAATTAGTTCGAATTTGTTTAGTATTGAATTGAGACCAAGTCAAAAAAAAAAACAAAATTGGTGAAGAAGTCCATGCTTCTTCCATGCCCATGACAAGAGTTGAAATAGGTATTTCATGTTACATTTACAAGTTCTTATCACAGTCGTACAAAGCCCTTTCAGGGAAAGAATCATCTTATTATCATAGTTGTACAAAGTCCTTATAGGGAAAGATTAATCTTATTTTTAATGTAACTCTAGCTTACAACGAAAGTCGAATTAGATATCTCGTGTTACATTTATAAGTAACATACCAAAATTGCACAAAGCATTCTTGGGAAAGAGGCTCGTCTTATTTGTTCACCAATTTAAATTTTTTTTATACTAGAAAATAGTAGATCTAACATTTATAAATTTATTTACTGATTTCTATCACAAATCGAACTAAAACAAATACTAAAATATAAGAAAGTATCAATTAATTTTATTTTACACTAAAAAAAAGGTAGATCTAACATTTACAAAATTTATTTAATATTTTATATCATTGATTTGACTCAAAAAATCATCTAATAATAACGATACATTTTGAATAAATTTATGCTATTTAAAATTTGTTAATCATTTTAGTTAAATTTTTTTCATATATCCATCAATTGTATGTTCAAAAAGTACAAGAAATGAATAAAAAGTGTAAGAAAAAATGAGAACATAATAGAATTAAAAGAAATAAAATATACAAGAGGAAGAGGTGTCGGAGGAACATAAATCCTACTAGATCTTTGCCTTCCAATTCTAGATTCTTCTCTCCTTTTTATCCTAATGTTTTCAAGTTTTTTTTAAGTTTCAACTCTTTTATATGCCAACTATTGTTGTTTTTTTTTCCTCTTCTTCTTCTTTTTTTCCTTTTTTTTTTATTTTTTTAAAGAAAAATGTATTAGCATTCAGTAAATGGAAAGAATTTATTGAAAGAAAAAAAAAAGTGGGAAGAATTTTTTTTGGAGGTAAATGTTTAATATTTAGAAACTATATGGACATGTTAATAAATATATGTTAGAATAATTGGTGAGTTTGGTCCCAAACAAATTTATGTTTGACAAGCATAGTCAGTAAAAAAATTTTAACTTTTAAGGTCCCAAACATTTTTTTTAAGTGAACAATAAAGTCATTTTCGACGGATTCTCTCAAAAGTCCTAAAAATTTAAGAGTTTTTACATTTAGTTAATTAAAAATAAGGATAAAAAAATCATTACATGTAAAAAGAAAGAACAAAAAAAAAAATTTAAATAAAGGGATAAAAATATTTTTATATTTAAAATTTAAAATTTAAAATTTTAAAAATAAAATATTTATCAAAATAGTGAGAATATCAAAATTGCATTGTCAATCTTCTTCTTCTCCAACTACAAACAAGATTTTTATTATTTTCTGACATCTCTGAAGAAAAAAAAAGACAAAGAGAATTTCTGTAAAAATAATTTTCTACTGAAATATTTTTGTTGGGAGAAAAACTTTCATTATTAATAAAAAAATGTACATTCTCTTCTTTTCTTTTTTTTAATATATATATAATTTTAAAAAATATTAGAAATGATAAAAATCGGATTTGTATTCGAAGAAGATGAAGATTGACGAAAAATTTGATAGATTTTTTATTTTAAAAATTTTAAATTTTAAATGTGAGGATATTTTTATCCTTTTTTTTAAATATTATTTTTAGTTTTGTACTTCTGTAATGACTTTTTTATCCTTATTTTTAAATAATTAAATTTAAAAACAGTTAAATTTTTAAAGTTTTTGACAGAATCGGTCAAAAGGACTTTATTGTTCACTTTAAAACAATTTGGGACCTTAAAAGTTAAAAAAAAAATTATTTTGGGACTAAGCTTGCCAAACATAAATTTGTTTGGGACCAAAGTCACCAATTATTCATATATGTTATAATCTCAAAACTTTCAAATAATATCTTCTTCTTATATTTCAAATAATATAAATTTCATTTAATGAACTTTTCTACTTATGATTGAAATGTTATTTAACTAATACCTTAAGGTCCACATTTAATAAATAACTAAAATTTTATCTTTATTAATTCAAATTTATAACTACAATATTTAAATTAGTTGTCCCATAAAATTTTAAATTATTTTCTCTCAAAAATTTAAAATTTATGTATATATATTTCCTCTTATTTTTTAATTTCTTTTAAAGAAGAAGAATTCCTCTTGATTTCAAGTTTTTTTTCCAAAATTTTTTTAGTTATATTTTATAAATTTATTATATATTTTTTTAACATGTTCAAAATTATTTTAAATTTATTAATTATTTAATTTTAAAAACTCTATATATACATCTATGTATTCCCATAAAATGTAAAAAGAAATATAAAAAAATATTGTAACAAAAAAAGAAAAGAAAAAGAAATGGAATAGAATTAAAGGAAATTAAACATACACAAGCATGTGATTATGGAGCTATTAACTCCCACTTCTCTCCTTTTAATCCTTAATTTTTCAATTTTTCAACAATTTGATAATAAATAAAAAAGAATTTACATATTTTTAAAATATGAATTAAACTCCCAAACAAAATAATATTTGGAGAGTTTGCACAAAATCTATATCTAATCTCATTTTTAATATTCATTTTATGATTAAATGACATAGTCTTTTTCCCTTTCTTTATATACACATATGTATTAATTGGTATGTGAAGTTTAATAATTTGTTAGATATAATTTAGCTCGTATGTTTGTGTTTTAATCCCAATAATTGTTATAAGAATGTCAAATAAGTTATTTGAGCATTTCTAATATATAATATATTCTTTCTATATATATAATATATATATATATATATATATATATATATATTCAAAGAAAGAATAGTGCAAACTCAAGAATCTCCAATCAAATATAACACACTTTTCCAAAAATTTTAAGTTTAATAAAGTAGGATTCCATTTTTAAACAAAATATCACTTTTCACGTGAATCACAAGATAATTAAAATCATCCCAAATATGCATTTCTTCTAAATAAATAAACATACAAATTATAAAATATTTCTATGAAAGAACACAATTCAAACATTAATAACCAGAGATATCAAAATACCTTTTTTGTTCATCAGTACTAACAACCACAATCACAAAATACACAAACAAAACATAAAAACAAAAGTACTAATATATATATATATATATATATATATATATATTGTTTGCAAGATAGATTGATAAATAGATACATAGTGTCTTCCCATCATATAAGATTTTCATAAATACCCCTAATATTCAGGCAAGTCTTCAATGTCACCCATATCAAGCAAATCCATTGGAAAACCCTGCAAGCCATCAGCGTAGCTAGAACTACTACTTCCTCTCGCTTCTGGTACTGTAGCTGCAGTAGGAGAAAGAAAAGGCAGCTCTTGGTTATCATTTACTTCCAAGGCTCCATCACCCTACACAGCTACCAACAATGATGATGATGATTCACCATCCTGTTCAGGTGCATCATCGATTGACTTCCTCATCCCTATTGCCTGAATTTGTGCATTAATTATTATATTAAATTTTTGTTCTAACAACTAAACACACACACACACATACATATATAGGTTTCATGAGATGCATCAATATAATTAGATAGAAATTTGATAAAAGCATAAGAATACAAATCTTTGTGTCTGGTCATCTTTGTAAATCATCAAGAAGTCTCCAATCCTCAATTGGTGAGATTTCACAAAGTCACCTGAAAAAACCAATCATGTTTTACAATTTGTAAGAAATTTATTTATTTTTTCATTACCTGAATAACTATAGTGAACTATATGACTCTTGCTCTCTAAGGAATGCCTTTACACCTTACCTTCTTAACACTATCACAACAAGACTCGAATTAGCTATTTTGTGTTACTTACAGATTATATGCGAGAAAGTTTCTTCACTGTTGCGTATGTTGTAATGGATCTGTAGGAACTTAGCTAACTCTAATTCAATGTTGCAGATGTTCTCATCTTGAAACTATGTGTTCCAACAAACCATTCATGTAATTTGGATTAATCACTCTGTTGGTACATATTGTGCAAATACTTTTTTAAATAATTCTTATGTCATCGCTAAAAGAAGTCTTAGAATTGTGTTAGAACTTCTTTTAGCCTAAAATAGAAAATCCAATTAGATAGACATTTTTATGTATTCTTCTAATCTATTACACCCAAAAAAATAATAATAAATGAGCATAAATCTTCACTTACTTGTTTTCTCAAGAACATACACTCTGCTAGTATTGTTTGGCCAAAACCTGTAATATTACATTATATTAATTAATACACAAAGTACCACATATATATATATATATATATATATATATATATATATATATTATTAAAAACTTAAAATTAATATTTGTTCTTAATTAATTACCTGTATTTAAATCTCCAAATTTTAACTTCAGTTATGTCATCCATGAATATGAAAAAACCTTCTTTTGCTTCCAAAGGAGGCATGTATTTTTCTGCAAACTTCTGAGAAAAGGGACAAGAAGAAATTAGAACTTTTCATGTTTTTTCCCCTCATTATATGTAATTGTGAACGACAAATTAAGAATCAAACTTTGGGGAGAACAATGCGGCCTTCATCCTTTATATCACTATATTTTAGTCTTTTTTCAAAAAGAAAATTGAGTGTTGATAGATTCACCTCCTGTAATATTAAAATATTATACAAAAAGAGTAAAAATAATCTAAAATTAAACATTAATAATTTTTTAAAAACCCCCAAAAATAAAATATAACAAACTCTTTATTTTTATTACAATCTTGCCTCAATTGAAAAAAAAAACAAACAATAACTTTGATTCATGTAAAAACAAATATATTTTTTCTTAAGAAATTCAAAATTAAATTCATCAAATCTAATTTATCATTTTCTTTTGAAAAATCAACACTTATGTTCTAATAGAATAGTAGATCTAACATTTCGTAAATTTATTTAACATTTCTATCACAGATCTGACTCAAAAAATTAGTAAAATATAAAACAAATGTCCATTTAATTTTATTTTACACTTTAAGATTGTAGATCTAGCATATGATAAATTTATTTAACGATTTCTATCCTAGATCTGACTCAAAAAATGAGTAAAATATAAGAAAGTGTCAATTAATTTTATTTTATACTAAAAAAATAGTAGATCTAATATAAGATAAATTTATTTAACGACTTTTATCACAGATCTGACTAAAAAAATTATCAACAAATGATAACGATACATGTATGATTTTCTTTTTTGAATAAATTCAACCTTATTTTAAAATTTTTCATATATACATCAATTGTATGTTCAAAAAATACAAGAAATGAATAAAAAAAGTAAGAAAAAACGAGAATAAAATAGAATTAAAGGAAATAAAACATACACGAGGAGGAGGTGTTGGAGGAACATAAATAGTAGATCTTTGTCTCCCAGTTCTAAACTCTTCTCTCCTAATCATCCTAATTTTTTTCAGTCTTTTTAAAACTCTGACTCTTTTCTCTAGTAACTGTTATTGTTTTCTGTTGTTTCTTCTTCTTCTTCTTCTTCTTCTCCTTCTTCTTATTCTTTTAAAATTTTTTTAGAGAGAAATGTAGCATTCAGTAAGCTGGAAGAATTGATTGAAAAAAAAAAGTAAGTGGGAAGAATTTTTTTTGTGCTTAATTTTTTTGGGGGGTAAATGTTTAATTTAAGAAATATATGGGCATGTCAATAAATATATGTTATAATTAATGCAATAAATATTCTAATTTAAAGTTTTAAAAATTAAGTATAAAGAAATGTAAGAACATTATTTTTAGCAATTGAGATTATTAATATTTTCTGTAGGATTATACCAAAACAAGACCAGATACACAAGAAATATATATTAAGCTGTCTCCAAAGAATTAACTCTTCTATTAGAGAAATTTACATTAGTATGGTTTGATTTTATATTTCTTTATATTTCTTTTTGCTTTTCTGTAATTGATCTTTCTGAAAGATGTGTCTTTCAGTTCAAAGATAATTAGTTTCTCAATTTTGTTTTAAAATTAATATTTATAATATATATAATTTTCTTTAATAAATCGCATAAAAATAATTATAAATAATTTCAAAATATCAAATAATATCTTATTCTTATTCTTGTATTTTAAATAATATAATTTTCATTTAATAAACTTTTTTTTTCATTGTTGGGGTGTTATTTAACTTATACCTTAAGGTCCACATTTAATAAATAAATAAAAATTTATCTTTATTGACTCAAATATATAACTAGAATATTTAAATTAGTTGTCCCATAAAATTTTAAATTATTTGCTCTCAAAGATTTAAAATTTGTATATTTGCTAATTTTCTTATATAAAAAAAAGGAAAAATTACTCATATTTTATAAATTTATTATATATATTTTTTTAACATGTTCAAAATTATTTAAAATTTGTTAAAAAATATTGAATTTAGAAGAAAAAAAATTCTTCTCGAGATATATATTTTCCTAGAGAAATAGATGTGATATCACATAGAGCATTTTGATACCAAAGGGGAGGGGAAAAGGAAAATCCAAGGAATTCAAAAAAAATATATGAAATAACAGACTGTCTAAATTTAACAACACTTTTCCCTCCCAATATGTTGCAAGAAAGGGATATTGTGCAACTTCAAGTTATTAATTATATACTTTATGGAAGGAAAAAATTAATTCGATGGATTTATGACACAACTCTTCAATTAGTTTGGACTTGCTTAATATTGAATTGAGACCAAGACAAAAAAAAATTCTTCTAGCGAAGAAGCCGGTGCTTCTTTTGTTGAAATAAGGATAAATGTTCACTTTATTTATTACATAAGCATAACGAGAGTCAATTTAGTTATTTGGTATAATTTTTTACAAGTTATTTACTACAATTGTACAAGTTATTAACTATATATATATATATATATATATATATATATTATGTATGTATGTTTAATGAGATGCATCAATATAATTACATGGAGATTTAATAAAAAGCGTATGCGTGCAAATCTTTATGGCTAATCGTCTTTGTAAATTATTACGACGTCTCCAATCCTCAGTTGGCAAGATTTCACAAATTTATCTTAAAAAACCAATAATATTTTACAATTTGTCAGAAAATTATTTTTATTTTCATTACCCTGAATTACAATAATAGACTATATGACTCTTGCTCTCTAGGGAAAGCCCTTACACCCTATCTTCTTAACAGTATCACAACAAGAGTCGAATAAGGTGTTTCGTGTTATATTTACAAATTACTTATAATAGTTGTTCCCTTTCCTTTCAAAAGGATCAAGATCAAATGAGCAAAGATTTTCTTTCTATCAAGCAAAGATATACTTCTAACCTCTCAATAACTAAGAGAGAAAAATGCTTGAGTTCAGAATTTTTTTTTTTTTTTTTTTGCAAAAGAAAAAGGTAGCATTCCTGATTAATCACAACTTAATCCAGTCATATTTATTACTCATTGTAATCTCATATATCCGACCATTCTACGCGAGAATTAAATTTATTGTCAAAGATGTGAAGAAATAGGTTTTAAATTTCATTCCAATCGTGCGAGAACGAACTAATGTCCCTTCTGAGTATCTCGATTGAACTCCCAATAAATGCTATTTTTCATAGAAATTGTATTCTTTGTTATTTCGACGATCCTCAATATCGATAAAAGAGTTCAAAAATTACTAAATATGGGACTATAGAAATGCATTCAATCCTTAAAAAGGAAGATTTGATTGAGTATTAAGAGTCAAGGAATTTAGGCCAAAATACCACATGAAAGTAGAACAATTTTTTTCATTTCCGAGGAAGTTATATCTTACTTGGATCTTCTTCCATAATGGTATGAAACAATAGTCTTATTAGGGTAGATATAAAAATCACTTTATAATCTAACAAGCTAGGTAGGCGGGTTGGTCCAGGTGGAGACAAAAAAAATTGAACTTACAAATATTGTTTCCTGGAGAGATACATTTTCTTAGAGAAAAAGATATGATATCGTGGCATAGCGGCATTTTGATACCACAGGAGAGGAGAAAAGAAAATTCTAAGGAATTTAAAAAGAAAAGAAAAAAGAAATTAGATTTTCGTCCAACGGATTACACTTAGCAAAAAAAAAAGCATTTTGTTTTAGTTCATTCTATCGTCACATATGAAATAACAACGCTCTAAATTTAGCAACACGTTTCGCTATCGATATGCCGCAAGAAAGGGATATTGTGCAACTTCAAGTTATTAATCATATGCTTTATTAAAAGAAAAAACTGATTCTAAGGGATTTATGACACAACTCTTCAATTAGTTTGGACTTGCTGAGTATTGAATTGAGGCCAAGTCAATTTTTTTTTTGATGAATAAGCCTGTGCTTATTTTGTTGAAAAACACCTTATTACTTACATGCTCATGACGAGAGTCAATTTAGGCATTTACTATAACTTTTTACAAGTTATTTACTACAATTGTACAAAGTGTTGTTGGCAAAAGATTCACCTTATTTCTTACACACCCATGACAAGAGTTGAAATAGGTATTTTTTGTTATACTTATAAGTTACTTATCACCGTTGTACAAAGAGCTTTTAGGGAAAGTTTCATCTTATCTTTAACGTAACTCTAGCTTACGACGAAAGTCAATTTAGGTATTTTCTGTTACATTTATAAGTTATTTACTACAATTGTACAAAGCATTCCTGAGGAAGAGGTTCAACTTATTTGTTACATAAATCTATCTTATGACCAGAGTTGAATTACGAATTTTGTTTTATATTTATATATTATTTATCACAATTGTACAAAGCACTCTTAGATGAAGATTTATTTTATTTCTTACTTAACTCTAGCTTACAAAAAGAGTTGAATTGAATATTTTATAAAGTACTTTCGAGAGAGTGCTTCATCCTATTTTGTGTATGTGCCACTTTTCGCGGCGATTTGGAAAAAGTTGCAATCAATGGGGTTGCAACACCATTAAAAAAGATTTTTTGCTTAAGAAATCTAAAATTAAATTCATCAAATCTAATTTATCATTTTTTTTGGCAAATCAACTCTTTTGTTATCATAAAATAGTAGATCTAACATTTGATAAATTTATTTATCGATTTCTATAATTGATCAGACTCAAAAAAATTAGTAAAGTATAAAAAATACCAATTTAATTTTATTTTACACTAAAAAATTATAGATGTAACAAATGATAAATTTATTTAACTATTTCTATTGACTCAAAATATTAATAAAGTATAAAAGAAAAAGATAATTTTATTTTATTTTACACTAAAAATTTGTAAATCTAACATAAAATAAATATATTTAACGATTTTTATCACATATCTAACTCAAAAAATAAGTAAAATATAAGAAAGTGCCAATTAATTTTATTATACACTAAAAAAACAGTAGATATAACATTTCATAAATTTACTTAATAATTTTTATCATTGATTTGACTCAAATAATTATCAATAAATTATAACGGTACATACATAATTTTTTTTTAAAAAAAAAATCAATCTTACTTTAAATTGTTTAGTCATTTCATTTTAAAATTTTTATATAGACATTAATTGTAAGAAAAAATGAGAACATAATAAAATTTAAGGAAATAAAACCGGAGAGGAGGTGTCCGAGGAACAAGAATCATACTTAGATATCTGTCTCCTTGTTCTATGCTCTTCTCTTCTTTTCACCTTAATATTTTCATGTTTTTTTAAATATTCTTTTATCAATATTTGTTTAAGTATATATCATGTAAATTGGTAATTTGTAACATAATAATATTTGTTTATTTTAATGGAAGCATATTTGTTTTATTCGATATTTGTAGATATATAGTAAGTATTGTAAACTAAAATATATTTTTATTAATATTTACAGTTCTTACCATTTAATTAAAAAAATTAAAATTCAAGAAATTAAAAAAATCATTCATATATTTTAAAGTCAAAAAAAGTTTTGAATTTTACCCTACTCATTTGTAAATATAAGAAATATGTATTTCGATCTATGATTAGGTGGCATTTTGTTTTTATTCAATAATTATAAAATATATATAAAGAAAAAAATTGCCTTTCATCTTTTAAAGTTATTTAAATTTAGATAACATTGTTTTGAAATTTGATTCAAATTAGGAAGAAACTTTTAAGTAAAACAATCTTTAAAATAATTTATTAGGACAATATTTAAATTATTTATTATTTATGTAAATTTAATTAAATTTTCCTCTCAAGATTTAAATTTTGAAAACAAAAATTTTGAATTTTTTGTTTTTCCACTTAATTCAAAGTGCTATTTAACTAAAATTTTAAGGTTCACATTTAATAAATAATTAAAATTTTAACTTTTATTAACTTAAATTTATAACCACAATATTTAAATTATTTATGTCTCATCAAATTTTAAATGATTTTCTCTCAAAGTCTTAAAATTTGTATATATCTTATATATATTTCCTCTTGTTTTCTTTTCTATTTTTAAAAAAGGAAAATTTCCTCTTGATTTCAATTTTTGTTTTCCAAATTCTTTTCAATTGTATTTTATAAATTTATTACATTTTCTTTAACATGTTGAAGATTATTTTAAATTTGTTAATTATTCAATTTTAAAAATTTTGTATATACATATATCATATTCTTATCAAATGTAAGCCATCAGAGTTTAAAAGAAAATGAAAAAATATTGTAAGAAAAAGAAAAAAAAAAAGGAATAAAATTAAGGAGAAGGTGATTTTGAAGATATTAGAATTCTAGTAAACATCTTTAAATATTTATTTTTGTTTATATTTTTTGTAAAGAGGCTACCTAAATTAGACGGGACACACATGAAATATGTGTGCAATAATACTTAAAAATATGTGTAAATTACCATTATTTATTATTATATTTTATGCAAAGATACTACATTATTATTTTTTTATTGTATTTTTTGTAAGAATCCTACATGTACTGGACACACGTGAAATATGTGATTTCTATGGGTACTTAAAAATGTGTTCATATGTTAGTTTTTATTATTGTATTTATTCTAAGGATTCTACCTAAATAAAATGGGACACACATGGAATATGTGTATCGTAATGTTTAAAATGTGTGTATATATTGTTAGTTATTATTATTGTATTTATTGCGAGGGCTATATCTCAACAGGAACACACATGAAATACGTGTGTCCTAGTGCTTAAAAAATATATGCATATATTGTCATTTATTATTATTGTATTTATTGCGAGGATTCTACCTCAACAGAATGGAACACGCGTGAAATACTTGTGTCCTAGTGCTTAAAAAATATGTGCATATATTGTTATTTATTATTATTGTATTTATTAGGAGGATTCTACCTCAACAGAATGGCACACGCGTGAAATATGCGTGTCCTAGTGCTTAAAAATGTGTGCATATATTGTCATTTATTATTACTGTATTTATTGTGAGGATTCTACCTCAACAGAATAAACACACGTGAAATACGTGTGTCCTAGTGCTTAAAAATGTGTGCATATATTATCATTTATTATTATTATATTTATTGCGATAACTCTACCTCAACAGAATAGAACACGCATGAAATACACGTGTCCTAGTGCTTAAAAATATGTGCACATATTTTTATTTATTATTATTGTATTTATTGCGATGACTCAATCTCAAAAGAATGGAACACGCATGAAATACACGTGTCCTAGTGCTTAAAAATATGTGCATATATTTTTATTTATAATTATTGTATTTATTGCGATGACTCTACCTCAACAGAATGGAACACACATGAAATACGCGTGTCTTAGTGCTTAAAAATGTGTGCATATATTTTCATTTATTATTATTGTATTTATTGCGATTACTCTACCTCAACAGAATGGAACACACATGAAATACGTGTGTCCTAGTGCTTAAAAATATGTGCATATATTTTCATTTATTATTATTGTATTTATTGCGATGACTCTACCTCAACGGAATGGAACACACATGAAATACACGTGTCCTAGTGCTTAAAAATATGTGCATACATTTTCATTTATTATTAATGTATTTATTGCGATGACTCTACCTCAACAGAATGGAACACACATGAAATACGCGTGTCCTAGTGCTTAAAAATGTGTGCATATATTTTCATTTATTATTATTGTATTTATTGCCATGACTATACCTTAACAGAATGAAACACACGTGAAATACGCGTGTCCCAGTGCTTACAAATGTGTGCATATATTATCATTTATTATTATTGTATTTATTGCGATGACTCTACCTCAACAGAATGGAACACGCATGAAATACACGTGTCCCAGTGCTTGCAAATGTGTGCATATATTTTCATTTATTATTATTGTATTTATTGCGATGACTCAACCTCAACAGAATGGAACACGCATGAAATACACGTGTCCTAGTGCTTAAAAATATGTGCATATATTTTCATTTATTATTATTGTATTTATTGCGATGACTCTACCTTAACATAATAGAACACGCATGAAATACGAGTGTCCTAGTGCTTAAAAATGTGTGCATAAATTTTCATTTATTATTATTGTATTTATTGCGATGACTCTACCTCAACAGAATGGAACACTCATGAAATACGTGTGTCCTAGTGCTTAAAAATGTGTGCATATATTTTTATTTATTATTATTGTATTTATTGCTATGACTCTACCTCAACAGAATGGAACACACATGAAATACGCGTGTCCTAGTGCTTAAAACTGTGTGCGTATATTTTCATGTATTATTATTGTATTTATTGCGATGACTCTACCTCAACAGAATGGAACACACATAAAATATGCATCTTCTATTACAAGGACCTACCTACATACATGGTGTCATTTTTTATCATTTTATTTTAAAAATAAACACTTTTGTTCTCAGAAAATACTACTCACTAATTCATTATTTAGAAAAATTTAAAAAATAAATTCATTTCCAAATGAATTCTAGGAAACTAATAAAAATATAAGAAAGTATCAAATTTATTTTATTTTACTCTAAAAAATATTAGATTTAACCTTTGATAAATTTATTTAATGATTTATATCACTAATTTAACTTAAAAATTAGTAGAATGTAAGAAAATGTCAATTTAATTTTATTTCACACTAAAAAAATAAATTTAACATTTAATAAATTTATTTAATAATTTCTATCATTGATTTGACTAAAAAAATAGGAAGATATAAGAAAGTGTCTTCTAAAAAATAAGTCAATTTAATTTTATTTTACTGAAAAAAATTAAAAAACATTTAACATTTGATAAATTTATTTAATAATTTCTATCACAAATTCTGAATCAAAAAATTAATAAAATATAAGAAAGTGTCAATTTAATTTTACTTTACACTAAAAAAAATAGTAGATCTAGCATTTGATAAATTTATTTCATATTTTCTATAAATAATTTTTTAATCATTTAATTTTAAAAATTTTATATATACATCAATCGTATGTTTATAAAATGTAAGCAATAAAAATTTAGAAGAAACGAATAAAACATGTAAGAAAAAAAAAATACTTTGGCTCTTCTCTTTGCTTTTTCTTTTTTGAAAAAGAAATGTATTCGTGTCATTCAATAAGCGGGTGGAATTGTTTTTGTACTTAATATATATTATATTTTTTTTATATTAATTGAAATTCATGTGCGATTTTTGTCTTTATTATATCTTGAACTCACGAACTCATGAATTTTGTTTTTACTGCAGTTGTAGGAGGAGGAAGAAAAGGCAACTCCTGGTTATCATTTGCTTCTAAGGCTCCATCACCCTACACAACCACCGACATTGATGATGATGATCGACCAGCCTGTTCAAGTGCATCGTAGGTTGACTTCCTCATCCCTATTGCCTGAATTTATGCATTAATTATTAAACAAAATTTTTGTTCCAACAACAAAACATATATATATGTGTGTGTGTGTGTGTGTGTATGTTTCATGAGATGCAACAATATTAGATATAGATTTGCTAAAATACATATTTCTTGCAATATAATTATGAATGAATAAATATGAATTCAAATTTATAGATTTATAGATAGAAATGAGATGCATCTATATAATTAGATAGATATTCGATGAAAAGTGTATGCGTACAAATCTTTGAGTCTAATCATCCTTGTAAATCATCACGGAGTCTCCAATCTTCACCAATTGAGGATCAGAGATTTCGTGATGATTTACAAGGATAATCGATCATAGACAGATTTGTATGCATACGCTTTTCATCATATTGATGTATCTCATGAAATATATATATATATATATATACATATTCACGTAATAGGAATGAGAAGTCAGTCGACGATTCACCCGAACAGGATGGTGGATCATCATCATTATTGTCGATGGTTGTGCAGGGTGATGGAGCCTTGGAAGCAAGTAATAATTAAGAGATGCCTTTTCTTCCTCCTACTGCAGCTACAATTCTAAAAGCAGGAGAAAGTAGTAGTTCTAGTTATGTTGGGGTAAAATATTTGATAAAATAAAATTTAAAATGGAATCTTTCCAGAAAATATGGATCCTCAAAAATATTTCATAAAAAGTAATAATAATAATTTTAAAAGAAAAGGACAAAAATATCCTTAAAAACAAATAATTTACCCCATAAGAATATTTGTATTTCAATTTAAGAGTAGGTAGCTTGTTTTTTTTTCTTTTTTTATTTATTCAATAATTATAAAATATATTATTCATTTAATATGTAAGAATTAATATAAATTTAAAAATATATTTTTATTGATATTTATGTAAATTCATCTCATTTTTTATGTTTAATTAAGCTTCAATAGAAAGTTTTTAATTTTTAGTTCTATCTTCTGTAATTGATTATTAGTGTTAGTTTCTCATTTCCATTTAATATTTATAATATATTATTTTCTTTAAATAAATAAATAAATAAATAAATATATATATATATATATATATATATATATATGAATAATTGGTAAGTTTGGTCCCAAACAAATTTATGTTTGTCAAGTTTAATCCCAAAATAATTTTTTTAACTTTTAAGGTCCCAAATATTTTTTTAAGTGAACAATAAGGTCCTTTTCGACGGATTCTGTCAAAAACCCTAAAAATTTAACGATTATTATATTTAGCTAATTAAAAATAAGGGTAAAAAAGTCATTACATGTAAAAAAAAACTTTAAATAAAGGGATAAAAATATTTTTATATTTTAAATTTTAAAAATAAAAAATCTATTAGAATAGTGAGAATATCAAAATTACTTCTTCTCCGGCTACAAATAAGATTTTTATCATTTCTGACATCTCTGAAGAAAGAAAAAAAAGAAAAGAAAAAAAGAATCTTTGTAAAAAAAAGCTTTCTATTGAAATATTTTTGTTAAGAGAAAAATATTTATTATTAATAAAAAAATATGTTCATGCTCTTCTTCTTTTCTTTTCTTTTTTTTTAATATATTGTTTTCTTTAAAAATGTAAGAAAACAATAAAAATCTGATTTTTATTCGAAGAAGATGAAGATTGATGAACAATTTGATAGATTTTTTAAATTTTAAATTTTAAATGTGAGGATATTTTTATCATTTTGTTTAAATATTATTTTTAGTTTTGTCATTTTGTAATAACTTTTGTTTCCTTATTTTTAATTAATTAAATTTAAAAACCATTAAATTTTTAATGTTTTTGATAGAATCCGTCAAAGGGGACTTTATTGTTCACTTAAAAAAAAGTTTAGGACCTTAAAACTTAAAAAAATATTTTGGGACTAAGTTTGCCAAACATAAATTTGTTTGGAACCAAAGTCGCCAATTATTCTATTATTAAAATTGAAATATATTTTATCAATAGTTATAATATCACCTTTGCTAGATCAAGATTAAACGAGCACCCATTCTCTTTCTATCAAGCAAAAATAAACTTCTAACCTCACAGAAACTAAGGGAGAAAAATGCTTTAGTTCAATTTTTTTTTGATAAAAAAGGTAGTATTTCGATTATTCATAACTATATCCGGTCATATGTATTGCTCATTATAATCTCATATATCCGACAATTCTGTGCGAGAATTTAGATTTATTGTCAAAGATGTAAAGAAATAGATTTTACATTCCACTCCAATCGTGCGACAACGAATTAATGTCCCTTTTGGGTATCTCGATTGAACTCTCAATAAACGATATTTTTCATAAAAATTGTATTTTTTCTTATTTTGACGATTCTCAATATTTAAAAACAAGTTCGGAAATTATGAATATGGGACTATAGAAATGCATTCAATCCTTAAAAAGGAAGATTTGATTGAGTATCGAGAAATCTAGGAATTTAGGCAAAAATACGAAATAAAAATAAAATAAATTTTTCTTTCCCGGTGAATTTTATATCTTAACTAGATCTTCTTCCATAATGGTATGAAACAATAGTTTCATTGAGGTAGATATACAAATCACTTTATATCTAACAAGCTCGGTAGACGGGTTGGTCTAGGTGGAGAGAAAAAAAAATTTGAACTTACAATTTTTTTTTTTGAAGATATATATTTTCCTAGAGAAATAGACGTGATGTCCTAGCATAGTGGCATATTGATACCATACAGGAGGGGAAAATAAAATTCCAAGGAATTAAAAAAAAAATGGATCTTTGTCCAAGGGATTGCACCTAGCAAAAAAAAAAAAGCATTTTATTTTAGTTCATTCTCTCATCACATATAAAATAACAGATAGCCTAAATTTAGCAACACTTTTCCCTTTCGATATGTTGCAAGAAATGAATATTGTGCAACTTCAAGTTATTAATTATATGTTTATGGAAAGGAAAAACTGATTCGAGTGATTTATAACACAACTCTTCAATTAGTTCGAATTCATTTAGTATTGAATTGAGACCAAGTAAAAAAAACAATTGATGAAGAAGTCCATGCTTCTTCCACGCCCATGAAAAGAGTTGAAATAGGTATTTCATGTTACATTTACAAGTTCTTATCACAGTCGTACAAAGCCCTTTCAGAGAAAGAATCATCTTATTATCATACTTGTACAAAGTCCTTATAGGGAAAGATTAATGTTATTTTTAATGTAACTCTAGCATACAACGAAAGTCGAATTAGGTATCTCGTGTGTCATTTATAAGTAACATACCAAAATTGCACAAAGCATTCTTGGGAAAGAGGTTGGCCTTATTTGTTCACCAATTTAATTTTATTTTACACTAGAAAATAGTAGATCTAACATTTATAAATTTATTTAATGATTTCTATCACAAATCGAACTAAAAAATACTAAAATATAAGAAAGCGTCAATTAATTTTATTTTACACTAAAAAAAAGTAGATATAACATTTACTAAAGTTATTTGAGCATTTCTAATATATATATATATATATATATATATATATATATATATTCAAAGAAAGAATAGTGCAAACTCAAGAATCTCCAATCAAATATAACACAGTTTCCCAAAAAATATAAATTTAATGAAGTAAGATTTTATTTTCAAACAAAATATCACTTTTCACATGAATCACAAGATAATAAAAACCATCCCAAATATGCATTTCTTCTAAATAAATAAACATATAGATTATAAGATATTTTCATGAAAGAACACCGTTCAAATAACCAAAGATATCAAAATACCTTTTTTTGTTCATCAGTACCAACAACCACAATCAATAACTCAAAACATACAAGCAAAACATAAAAACAAAAGTACTAAAATGTATATATTGTTTGCAAGATAGATTGATAAATAGATAGATAGTGTCTTCCCATCATATAAGATTTTCATAAATACCCCTAATATTCTGGCAAGTCTTAAATGTCACCCATATCAAGCACATCCATTGGAAAACCCTGCAAGTCATCAGCGTAACTAGAACTACTACTCCCTCCTACTTCTGGTGGAACTGTAGCTGCAGTAGGAGGAAGAAAAGGCAGCTCTTGGTTATCACTTGCTTCCAAGACTCCATCAACCTGCACAGCCACCGACAATGATGATGATGATCCATCCTGTTCGGGTGCATCATCGGTTGACTTCCTCATCCCTATTGCCTAAATTTATGCACTAATTCTTAAACTAAATTTTTGCTCCAACAACTAAACATATATATATATATATTATATATATATATATAGGTTTCATGAGATGCATCAATATAATTAGATAGAAATTTGATGAAAAGCGTAAGCATACAAATCTTTGTGTCTGATCATCTTTGTAAATCATCACGAAGTCTCCAATCCTCAATTGGTGATAGTTCACAAAGTCACCTGAAAAAACCAATAATGTTTTACAATTTGTAAGAATTTTTTTTTCATTACTTGAATCACTTAGTGAACTATATGACTCTTGCTCTCTAAGGAATGCCTTTACACCTTACCTTCTTAACACTATCACAACGAGACTCGAATTAGGTATGTTGTGTTACTTACAGATTATATGTGAGAAAGCTTCTTCACTGTTGCGTATGTGGTAATGGATCTGTATAAACTTAGCTAACTCTAATTCAATGTTACAGATGTTCCCATCTTGGAACTATGTGTGCCAACAAACCATTCATGTAATTTGGATTAAACACACGGCTGGTACATATTATGCAAATACATTTTTGAATAATACTTAAGTCATCGCTAAAAGAAGTCTTAGAACTGTGTTAGAACTTCTTTTAGCCTAAAATAGGAAATTCAATTAGATAGACATTTTTATGTATACTTCTAATCTATTTAATATAGAAAAAATCCAGTTTTGACCAAAAAAAAAAAAAAAACCAGCATAAATCTTCACTTACGTGTTTTCTCAAGAAAATACAGTCTGCTAGTATTGATTCGCCAAAACTTGTAATATTATATTACATTAATTAATACACAAAGTACCATATATATATATATATATATATATATATAATTAAAAACTTAAAATTAATATTTGTTCTTAATTAAATACCTATATTTAAATCTCCAAATTTAAACTTCAGTTATGTCATCCATGAATATGAAAAAACCTTCTTTTGCTTCCATAGGAGGCATGTAATTTTCTGCAAACCTCTGAGAAAAGGGACAAGAAAAATTAGAACTTTTCATGTTTTTTCCCCTCATTTTATGTAATGGTGAACAACAAATTAAGAATCAAACCTTGCGGAGAACAATGCGGCCATTCTTGATATCACTGTATTTTAGTCTTTTTTAAAAAAAGTATATTGACAGTTGATAGATTCACCTCCTGTAATAATAAAATATTATACAAAAAAAAAGTAAAGAAAAATAATCTAAAATTAAACATTAATAATTTAAAAACACCCAAAAATCAAAGGTAACAAATTCTTCACTTTAAATAATCTAAAATTAAACATTAATAATTGTTTTTAAAAAACAAAAACCCAAAAATAAAATATAACAAACTCTTTATTTTTATTACAATCTTGCCTCTGATCGAAAAAAAAAACACAAACAATAACTTTGACTCATGTAAAAACATTTTTTTTTTGCTTTAGAAATTGAAAATTAAATTTATCAAATCTAATTTATCATTTTCTTTTTAAAAATCAACCCTTATGTTCTAATAGAATAGTAGATCTAACATTTCATAAATTTATTTAACGATTTCTACACATATTTGACTCAAAAAATTAGTAAAATATAAAAGAAAATGTCCATTTAATTTTATTTTACACTATAAGACTGTAGATCTAACCTATGATAAATTTATTTAACGATTTCTATCACATACGTGGTTCAAAAAATTAGTAAAATATTAAAAAAAATACCAATCTAATTTAATTTTTACACTAAAAAGTAGTAGATCTAACATTTGATAAATTTATTCAAGGATTTCTATCACAGATGTAACTCAAAAAAATTAGTAAAATATAAGAAAGTGTCAATAAATTTTATTTTACACTAAAAAAATAGTAAATTTGAATATAAGATAAATTTATTTAACGATTTTTATCACAGATCTAACTCAAAACAATTATCAACAAATGATAACGATACATGTATAATTTTCTTTTTTTTGAATAAATTCAACCTTATTTTAAGTTTTTTCATATATACATCAATTGTATGTTCAAAAAATATAATAAATGAATAAAAAAATGTAAGGAAAAACGAGAATAAAATAAAATTAAAGGAAATAAAACATACACGAGGAGGAGGTGTTGGAGGAACAGGAATGGTAGATATTTGTCTCCTAGTTCTAGACTCTTCTCTCCTATTCATCCTAATTTTTTCAGTCTTTTTAAAACTCTGGCTCTTCTCTCTAGTAACTGTTATTGTTAATATTGAATTGAGACCAAGACAAAAAAAATTCTTCTAGCGAAGAAGTCGGTGCTTCTTTTGTTGAAATAAGGATAAATGTTCACTTTATTTATTACATGCGCATAACGAGAGTCGATTTAGTTATTTGGTATAATTTTTTACAAGTTATTTACTATAATTATACAAGTTATTAACTATATATATATATATATATATATATATATATAGTATGTATGTATGTTTAATGAGATGCATCAATATAATTAGATGGAGATTTGATCAAAAGCGTATGCGTGCAAATCTTTATGGCTAATCATTTTTGTAAATTATTACGAAGTCTCCAACCCTCAATTGGCAAGATTTCACAAATTTATCTTAAAAAACCAATAATATTTTACAATTTATCAGAAAATTATTTTTATTTTCATTACCCTGAATCACAATAGTAGACTATATGACTCTTGCTCTCAAGGGAAAGCCCTTACACCCTATCTTCTTAACAGTATCATAACAAAAGTCGAATAAGGTGTTTCGTGTTATATTTACAAATTACTTATAATAATTGTTCTCTTTCCCTTCAAAAGGATCAAAATCAAATGAGCAAAGATTCTCTTTCTATCAAGCAAAGATATACTTCTAACCTCTCAATAACTAAGAGAGAAAATGCTTGAGTTCGGATTTTTTTTTTTTTGCAAAAGAAAAAGGTAGCATTCCTGATTAATCACAACTTAATCCAGTCATATTTATTGCTCATTGTAATCTCATATATCCGACCATTCTACACGAGAATTAAATTTATTGTCAAAGATGTGAAGAAATAGGTTTTACATTTCACTCCAATCGTGCGAGAACGAACTAATGTCCCTTCTAAGTATCTCGATTGAACTCCCAATAAATGGTATTTTTCATAGAAATTGTATTCTTTCTTATTTCGACGATCCTCAATATCGATAAAAGAGTTCAAAAATTACTAAATATGGGACTATAGAAATGCATTCAATCCTTAAAAAGGAAGATTTGATTGAGTATTAAGGAGTCAAGGAATGTAGGCCAAAATACCAAATGAAAGTAGAACCATTTTTTTCATTTCCGAGGAAGTTATATCTTACCTGGATCTTCTTCCATAATGGTATGAAACAAATGTCTTATTAGGGTAGATATACAAATCACTTTATAATCTAACAAGCTAGGTAGGCGGGTTGGTCCAAGTGGAGAGAAAAAAAAAATTGAACTTACAAATATTTTTTCCTGGAGAGATACATTCTCTTAGAGAAATAGATATGATGTCGTGGCATAGCGGCATTTTGATACCACATGAGAGGAGAAAAGAAAATTCTAAGGAATTTAAAAAGAAAAGAAAAAAGAAATTAGATCTTCGTCCAACGGATTACACTTAGCAAAAAAAAACATTTTGTTTTAGTTCATTCTATCGTCACATATGAAATAACAACGCTCTAAATTTAGCAACACGCTTCCCTCTCGATATGCCGCAAGAAAGGGATATTTTGCAACTTCAAGTTATTAATCATATGCTTTATGAAAAGAAAAAACTGATTCTAAGGGATTTATGACACAACTCTTCAATTAGTTTGGACTTGCTTAGTATTGAATTGAGACCAAGTCAATTTTTTGTTTTTATGAATAAGCCCGTGCTTATTTTGTTGAAATAACACCTTATTACTTACATGCTCATGACGAGAGTCAATTTAGGCATTTACTATAACTTTTTACAAGTTATTTACTACAATTGTACAAAGTGCTGTTGGCAAAAGATTCACCTTATTTCTTACACACCCATGATAAGAGTTGAAATAGGTATTTTTTGTTATACTTATAAGTTACTTATCACCGTTGTACAAAGAGCTTTTAGGGAAAGTTTCATCTTATCTTTAACGTAACTCTAGCTTACGACGAAAGTCAATTTAGGTATTTTTTTGTTACATTTATAAGTTATTTACCACAATTGTACAAAGCATTCCTGAGGAAGAGGTTCGCCTTATTTGTTACATAAATCTATCTTATGACTAGAGTTGAATTACGAATTTTGTGTTATATTTATATGTTATTTATCACAATTGTACAAAGCGCTCTTAGAGGAAGATTTATTTTATTTCTTACTTAACTCTAGCTTAGAAAAGAGTTATTGGATATTTTATAAAGTACTTTCGAGAGAGTGCTTCATCCTATTTTGTTTATGTGCCACTTTTCGCGGCGATTTGGAGAAAGTTGCAATCAATAGGGTTGCAACACCCATTAAAAAAGATTTTTTTCTTAAGAAATCTAAAATTAAATTCATCAAATCCAATTTATCAAAAAAATTTTTTGAAAAATCAACTCTTTTGTTATCATAAAATAGTAGATCTAACATTTGATAAATTTATTTGCCGATTTCTATAATTGATCAGACTCAAAAAATTAGTAAAGTATAAAAAATACCAATTTTATTTTATTTTACACTAAAAAATTATAGATGTGACAAATGATAAATTTATTTAACTATTTCTTTTGACTCAAAAAATTAATATAGTATAAAAGAAAAATGTCAATTTAATTTTATTTTACACTAAAAATTTGTATATTTAATATAAAATAAATTTATTTAACGATTTTTATCACATATCTAACTCAAAAAATTAGTAAAATATAAGAAAGTGCCAATTAATTTTATTATATACTTAAAAAATAGTAGATATAACATTTCATAAATTTACTTAGTGTTTTTTATCATTGATTTGACTCAAAAAATTATCAATAAATTATAACGGTACATATATAATTTTTTTTAAAAAAATTATATCTTAATTTAAATTGTTTAGTCATTTCATTTTAAAAATTTTTATATAGACATTAATTGTAAGAAAAAATGAGAACATAATAAAATTTAAGGAAATAAAATCGGAGAGGAGGTGTCCGAGGAACAGGAATCATACTTAGATATCTGTCTCCTTGTTCTAGGCTCTTCTCTTCTTTTCACCTTAATTATTTAATGTTTTTTTAAATATTCTTTTATCAATATTTATATAAGTATATATCATATACATTGGTAATTTGTAACATAATAATATTTGTTTATTTTAATGCAAGCATATTTTTTTTATTCGACATTTGTAGATATATAGTAAGTATTGTAAACTAAAATACACTTTTATTAATATTTACAGTTCTTATCATTTAATTAAAAATATTAAAAATTCAAGAAATTAAACAAATCATTCATATATTTTAAAGTTAAAAAAGTTTTGAATTTTACACTACTCATTTGTAAATATAAGAAATATGTATTTCAATCTATGAATAGGTGGCATTTTTTTTTATTCAATAATTATAAAATATATATAAAGAAAAAAATTGCCTTTCATCTTTTAAAGTTATTTTAATTTAGATAACATTGTTTTGAAATTTGATTCAAATTAGGAAGAATAATTTAAGTAAAAAAATCTTTAAAATAATTTATTAGGAAAATATTTAAATTATTTATTATTTATGTAATTTTAATTTAATTTCCCTCTCAAGATTTAAATTTTGAAAACAAAAATTTTGAATTTTTTATTTTTCCGCTTAATTCAAAGTATTATTTAACTAATATTTTAAGCTTCACATTTAATAAATAATTAAAATTTTAACTTTTATTAACTAAAATTTATAACCACAATATTTAAATTATTTATGTTTCATCAAATTTTAAATTATTTTCTCTCAAAGTCTTAAAATTTGTATATATCTTATATATATTTCCTCTTGTTTTCTTTTCTTTTTTTAGAAAAGGAAAATTTCCTCTTGATTTCAATTTTTTTTTTCCAAATTCTTTTCAATTGTATTTTATAAATTTATTACATTTTCTTTAATGTGTTGAAGATTATTTTAAATTTGTTAATCATTCAATTTTAAAAATTTTGTATATACATATATCATATTCTTATCAAATGTAAGCCATCAGAGTTTAAAAGAAAATGAAAACATATTGTAAGAAAAAAAAAGGAATAGAATTAAGGAGAAGGTGATTTTGAAGATATTAGAATTCTAGTAAACATCTTTAAATATTTATTTTTGTTTATATTTTTTGTAAAGAGGCTACCTAAATTAGACGGGACACACATGAAATATGTTTTTAATAATACTTAAAAATATGTGTAAGTTACCATTATTTATTATTATATTTTATGCAAAGATACTACATTATTATTTTTTTATTTTATTTTTTGTAAGAATCCTACATGTACGGGACACACGTGAAATATGTGGTTTCTATTGGTGCTTAAAAATGTGTTCATATGTTATTTTTTATTCTTGTATTTATTCCAAGGATTCTACCTAAATAAAATGGGACACACATGGAATATGTGTATCGTAATGTTTAAAATGTGTGTATATATTGTTATTTATTATTATTGTATTTATTGCGAGGGCTATATCTCAACGGGAACACACATGAAATACATGTGTCCTAGTGCTTAAAAAATATGTGCATATATTGTCATTTATTATTATTGTATTTATTAAGAGGATTCTACCTCAACAGAATGGAACAAGCGTGAAATACGCGTGTCCTAATGCTTAAAAATGTGTGCATATATTGTAATTTATTATTATTGTATTTATTGCGAGGATTTCACCTTAACAGAATGGAAGACGCGTGAAATACGCGTGTCCTAGTGCTTAAAAATGTGTGCATATATTGTCATTTATTATTATTGTATTTATTATGAGGATTCTACCTCAACAGAATAAACACACGTGAAATACGCGTGTCCCAGTGCTTCCAAATGAGTGCACATATAATCAATTATTATTATTGTATTTATTGCGATGACTCTACCTCAACAGAATGGAACACGCATGAAATACACGTGTCCTAGTGCTTAAAAATATGTGCATATATTTTTATTTATTATTATTGTATTTATTGCGATGACTCTACCTCAACAGAATGGAACACGCATGAAATACGCGTGTCCTAGTGCTTAAAAATATGTGCATATTTTTTCATTTATTATTATTGTATTTATTGCGATGACTCTACCTCAACAGAATCGAACACGCATGAAATACACGTGTCCTAGTGCTTAAAAATATGTGCATATATTGTCATTTATTATTATTGTATTTATTGCGATGACTCTACCTCAACAGAATGGAACACACATGAAATACGCGTGTCCTAGTGCTTAAAAATGTGTGCATATATAGTCATTTATTATTATTGTATTTATTGCGATGACTCTACCTCACCAGAATGGAACACGCATGAAATACACGTGTCCTAGTGCTTAAAAATATGTGCATATATTTGTATTTATTATTATTATATTTATTGCGATAACTCTACCTCAACAGAATGGAAGAGGCATGAAATACATATGTCCTAGTGCTTAAAAATATGTGCATATATTGTCATTTATTATTATTGTATTTATTGCGGTGACTCTACCTCAACAGAATGGAACACGCATGAAATACACGTGTCCTAGTGCTTAAAAATATGTGCATATATTTTTATTTATTATTATTGTATTTATTGCGATGACTCTACCTCAACAGAATGGAACACACACGAAATACGCGTGTCCTAGTGCTTAAAAATATGTGCATATTTTTTCATTTATTATTATTGTATTTATTGCGATGACTATACCTCAACAGAATGGAAAACGCATGAAATACACTTGTCCTAGTGCTTAAAAATATGTGCATATATTATCATTTATTAATATTGTATTTATTGCGATGACTCTACCTCAACAGAATGGAAGACGCATGAAATACGCGTGTCCTAGTGTTTAAAAATGTGTGCATATATTTTTATTTATTATTATTGTACTTATTGTGAGGATTCTACCTCAACAGAATAAACACACGTGAAATACGCGTGTCCCAGTGTTTACAAATGTGTGCACATATTATCATTTGTTATTATTGTATTTATTGCGATGACTCTAACTCAACAGAATGGAACAGGCATGAAATACACGTGTCCTAGTGCTTAAAAATATGTGCATATATTTTTATTTATTATTAAAGTATTTATTGCGATCACTCTACCTCAACAGAATGGAACACACATGAAATACACGTGTTCTAGTGCTTAAAAATATGTGCATATTTTTTCATTTATTATTATTGTATTTATTGCGATGACTCTACCTCAACAGAATGGAACACGCATGAAATACACGTGTCCTAGTGCTTAAAAATATGTGCATATATTTTCATTTATTATTATTGTATTTATTGCGATGACTCTACCTCAACAGAATGGAACACACATGAAATATGTGTGTCCTAGTGCTTAAAAATGTGTGCATATATTTTCAGTTATTATTATTGTATTTATTGCGATGACTCTACCTCAACAGAATGGAACATGCATGAAATACGCGTGTCCTAGTGCTTAAAAATAGGTGCATATATTTTCATTTATTATTATTGTATTTATTGCGATGACTTAACCTCTAGAGAATGAACACGCATGAAATACACGTGTCATAGTGCTTAAAAATATGTGCATATATTTTCATTTATTATTATTGTATTTATTGCGATGACTCAACCTCAAGAGAATGGAACACGCATGAAATACACGTGTCCTAGTGCTTAAAAATATTTGCATATATTTTCATTTATTATTATTGTATTTATTGCGATGACTCTACCTTAACAGAATGGAACACACATGAAATACGCGTGTCCTAGTGCTTAAAAATGTTTGCCTATATTTTCATTTATTATTATTGTATTTATTGCGATGAATCTACCTTAACAGAATGAAACACACATGAAATACGAGTGTCCCAGTGCTTACAAATGTGTGCATATATTATCATTTATTATTATTATATTTATTGCGATGACTCTACCTCAACAGAATGGAACACGCTGAAGTACGCGTGTCCTAGTGATTAAAAATGTGTGCATATATTTTTATTTATTATTATTGTATTTATTGTGATGTCTCTACCTCAACTGAATGGAACGCGCATGAAATACGCGTGTCCTAGTGCTTAAAAAAGTGTGCGTATATTTTTATTTATTATTATTGTATTTATTGCGATGACTCTACCTCAACAGAATGGAACACACATGAAATATGCGTGTTCTATTGCATGGACCTACCTACATACATGTTGTCATTTTTTATTGTTTTATTTTTAAAATAAACAGTTTTGTTCTCAGAAAATACTACTCACTAATTCATTATTTAGAAAAATTAAAAAAAATAAATTCATTTCCAAATGAATTTTAGAAAACTAATAAAAATATAAGAAAGTGTCAATTTTATTTTATTTTACTCTAAAAAATATTAGATCTAACATTTGATAAATTTATTTAATGATTTATATCACTAATTTAACTCAAAAAATTAGTAGAATGTAAAAACATGTCAATTTAATTTTATTTCACACTAAAAAAATTAAATTTAACATTTGATAAATTTATTTAATAATTTCTATCATTGATTTGACTCAAAAAATTAGGAAGATATAAGAAAGTGTCTTCTAAAAAATAAGTCAATTTAATTTTATTTTACTAAAAACAAATTTAAAAAAAAAATTAATATTTGTTAAATCTATTTAATAATTTCTATCACAAATTCTGAATCAAAAAAATTATAAAATATAAGAAAGTGTCAATTTAATTTTACTTTACACTAAAAAAATAGTAAATCTAACATTTAAAAAATTTATTCCATATTTTCTATAAATAATTTTTTAATCATTTAATTTTAAAAATTTTATATATACATCAATCGTATGTTTATAAAATGTAATAAATAACAATTTAAAAGAAACGAATAAAACATGTAAGAAAAAAAAATACTTTGGCTCTTCTCTTTGCTTTTTCTTTTTTGAAAAAGAAATGTATTCATGTCATTTAGTAAGCGGATGGAATTGTTTTTGTACTTAATATATATTATATTTTTTTTATATTAATTGAAATTCATGTGCGATTTTTATCTTTATTATATCTTGAACTCATGAACTCATGAATTTTGTTTTTACTGTAGTTGTAGGAGGAGGAAGAAAAGGCAACTGCTGGTTATTATTTGCTTCTAAGGCTCCATCACCCTGCACAACCACCGACATTGATGATGATGATCGACCAACCTGTTCAAGTGCATCGTAGGTTGACTTCCTCATCCCTATTTCCTGAATTTATGCATTAATTATTAAACAAAATTTTTGTTCCAACAACAAAACTATATATATATATATATATATATAATATATATTATATATATATATTATATATATATAATATATATTCAAAGAAAGAATAGTGCAAACTCAGGAATCTCCAATCAAATATAACACACTTTCCCAAAAAAATTTAAATTTATTGAAGTAAGATTTTATTTTCAAATAAAATATCACTTTTCACATGAATCACAAGATAATTAAAATCATCCCAAATATGCATTTCTTCTAAATAAATAAACATATAGATTATAAGATATTTTCATGAAAGAACACAATTCAAACATTAATAAGCAAAGATATCAAAATACCTTTTTTGTTCATCAGTACCAACAACCACAATCAATAACACAAAACACACAAACAAAACATAAAAACAAAAGTACTAAAATGTATATATTGTTTGCAAGATAGATTGATAAATAGATAGATAGTGTCTTCCCATCTTATAAGATTTTCATAAATACCCCTAATATTCTGGAAAGTCTTCAATGTCGCCCATATCAAGCAAATCCATTGGAAAACCCTACAAGCCTTCAGCGTAACTAAAACTACTACTCCCTCCTGCTTCTGGTGGAACTGTAGCTGCAGTAGGAGGAAGAAAAGGCAGCTCTTGGTTATCACTTGCTTCCAAGACTCCATCACCATGCACAACCACCGACAATGATGATGATGATCCACCATCCTGTTCGGTTGCATCATCGATTGACTTCCTCATCCCTATTGCCTGAATTTGTGCACTAATTCTTAAACTAAATTTTTGCTATATATATATATATAGGTTTCATGAGATGCATCAATATAATTAGATAGAAATTTGATGAAAAGCGTAAGCATACAAATCTTTGTTTCTGATCATCTTTGTAAATCATCACGAAGTCTCCAATCCTTAATTGGTGATAGTTTACAAAGTCACCTGAAAAAACCAATAATATTTTACAATTTGTAAGAATTTGTTTTTCATTACTTGAATCACTTAGTGAACTATATGACTCTTGCTCTCTAAGGAATGCCTTTACACCTTACCTTCTTAACACTATCACAACGAGACTCGAATTAGGTATGTTGTGTTACTTATAGATTATATGCGAGAAAGCTTCTTCACTATTGCGTATGTGGTAATGGATCTGTATAAACTTAGCTAACTCTAATTCAATGTTACAGATGTTCCCATCTTGGAACTATGTGTGCCAACAAACCATTCATGTAATTTGGATTAAACACACTGCTGGTACATATTATGCAAATACTTTTTTGAATAATTCTTATGTCATCGCTAAAAGAAGTCTTAGAACTATGTTAGAACTTCTTTTAGCCTAAAATAGGAAATTCAATTAGATAGACATTTTTATGTATACTTCTAATCTATTTAATATAGAAAAAATCCAGTTTTGACCCAAAAAAAAAAATAAAACAGCATAAATCTTCACTTAGGTGTTTTCTCAAGGAAATATAGTCTCCTAGTATTGATTCGCCAAAACCTGTAATATTATATTACATTAATTAATACACAAAGTACCATATATATATATATATATAATTAAAAACTTAAAATTAATATTTGTTCTTAATTAAATACCTATATTTAAATCTCTAAATTTTAACTTCAGTTATGTCATCCATGAACATGAAAAACCCTTCTTTTGCTTCCAAAGGAGGCATGTATTTTTCTGCAAACCTCTGAGAAAAGGGACAAGAAAAATTAGAACTTTTCATGTTTTTTCTCCTCATTTTATGTAATGGTGAACAACAAATTAAGAATCAAACCTTGGGGAGAACAATGCGGCCATTCTTGATATCACTGTATTTTAGCCTTTTTTAAAAAAGTAAATTGACAGTTGATAGATTCACCTCTTGTCATATTAAAATATTATACAAAAAAAAAAGTAAAGAAAAATCATCTAAAATTAAACATTAATAATTTAAAAACCCCCAAAAATCAAAGGTAACAAATTCTTCACTTTAAATAATCTAAAATTAAACATTAATAATTTTTTTTAAAAAAACCCCAAAAATAAAATGTAACAAACTCTTTATTTTATTACAATCTTGCCTCTGATTGAAAAAAAAAACAAACAATAACTTTGATTCATGTAAAAACATTTTTTTTTTGCTTTAGAAATTAAAAATTAATTTCATCAAATCTAATTTATCATTTTCTTTTGAAAAATCAACCCTTATGTTCTAATAGAATAGTAGATCTAATATTTCATAAATTTATTTAACGATTTCTACACATATTTGACTCAAAAAATTAGTAAAATATAAAAGAAAATGTCCATTTAATTTTATTTTACACTATAAGACTGTAGATCTAACCTATGATAAATTTATTTAACGATTTCTATCACATATCTGGTTCAAAAAATTAGTAAAATATAAAAAAAAATACCAATCTAATTTAATTTTACACTAAAAAGTAGTAGATCTAACATTTGATAAATTTATTCAAGGATTTCTATCACAGATGTAACTCAAAAAAATTAGTAAAATATAAGAAAGTGTCAATTAATTTTATTTTACTCTAAAAAAATAGTAAATCTAATATAAGATAAATTTATTTAATGATTTTTATCACAGATCTGACTCAAAAAAATTATCAACAAATGATAACCATACATGTATAATTTTCTTTTTTGAATAAATTCAACCTTATTTTAAGTTTTTTCATATATACATCAATTGTATGTTCAAAAAATACAATAAATGAATAAAAAATGTAAGGAAAAACGAGAATAAAATAGAATTAAAGGAAATAAAACATACACGAGGAGGAGGTGTTGGAGGAACAAGAATGGTAGATCTTTGTCTCCCAGTTCTAGACTCTTCTCTCCTATTCATCCTAATTTTTTCAGTCGTTTTAAAACTCCGACTCTTCTCTCTAGTAACTGTTATTGTTTTCTGTTACTTCTTCTTCTTCTCCTTCTCCTTCTTCTTCTTCTTCTTTTAAAATTTTTTTAAAGAAAAATGTAGCATTCAGTAAGTGGGAAGAATTGATTGTAAAAAACAAGAAGTAAATGGGAAGAATTTTTTTGGTGCTTAAATTTTTTGGGGGGTAAATACCTAATTTAAGAAATATATGGGCATGTCAATAAATATATGTTATAATTATTGCAATAAATGTTCTAATTTAATTTTTTAAAAATTAAGTATAAAGAAATATAAGAACATTATTTTTAGCCATTTTGATTATTTATATTTTCTGTAGGATTATACCAAAACAACACATGAAATATATATTAAGCTTTCTCCAAAGAATTAACTCTTTTATTAGAGAAATTTATATTTGTATGTGATGTAGCCTGATTCTTGCTTCTCTTCTTCTTCCTTTTTCTCCTTTTTTTCCTTTGTCTATTTTTTCAGAATCACAAAAAATAGAACAAAAAACACACCTTTTAAAAACACATTTAACACTAATATAAACACAGATTTTAATAATAAAATCGAAAGATAGAAAACACTTCAAACACTCAGCTTATACAACAAAATACAAACTACCTTAACACAAAATTAATCTTTTTAGAGAAATTCGAAAAAAGATGAAAAAAGCTGAAAACAGGCCCAAAAAGGACCAAAAAAGTACAAAAAAGTACATTTTTTACAATATTTAGGACACATGGGTTTTTTTTATTTATTTTAACCTATGAAAACTACCTAAAATACACACTATTAACATTAAACTCACACACTTATTTAGATAAGATATTTTTATGATATAAAATCCTTATAACACTTCACTTATATAAACAAATTAAAGTACGCTTAACACTATTATTTTATACACCTATTTTGGACATATCAATTTTTATATTTTTTATTAAAGTAGTAATATAGAATTAAAGTACTAGAGTATTAACAAATATCAAATAAATCCAAAATGTAAAAAAGTATAAAAAAGTACAAAAAAGTACCTGGTACTTCTCTCTCTTTAGTAACACGTTGTTCTCAGCAATTTATACAACTAAAAAGGGTGTACAGCGTTACTCCCAATCTGTTTGCTTTCTTCCATCAGTGAAGTAAACTCTCTGTGCTTACTAAAATAACATTGTGTGCTGAGTTCACCGTTACAGCAACCTACCTCATGAGCAAAGGATAAATATGAATCGATTAGTGCTTCACAATGTTTATTCCATTGTTTGATCTGTGTTGAATCCAGATTAGGTGGCATAATTTCCCTCATTAAAGCTTCTAAATCATCTCTTGTTAAAATTTTGAGTTTACTACAATATCTATTATCATGGATATGATAGTACACTTCAGCATTGTCTGAATCACTCTTCGAATTCGGGAATATATTCTCAAATAGCAGACTGTTAATTATAGAGAGAGGATCCTGCTGTGATAAAAATGCTGAGATATAGAAAGGAGGCATTTTAGATGCAAACAATGCATTAGTGATAAAGTTGTCGTGGACTGTGTAAACTGGGATATCATCAGCCATACAATACTCTACCACTCTATAAGCAATAGATGCATCAAATTGATGGATAAGATTTGCAAAGCTAGACCTCATACTTTTCAAAGCATTCCTAGAGGTTGTTGGTAATGAGATGGTGATCTTGTGTCTCTTTCTTAGCTGCTTCTTATTGTAAACCCATACATCTGTCTTTTTATTTATCATTGTCTATTGGATCGTGGGCTTTCTGAGCCATGAGCCTCTCGGAATATTTTATGTTATGAATGATATAAATAAAAGATATAATAAGATGTTGTACGAGAATTTTTGGAATATTTTATGTTGTGATGATATAATGGATAATATTATAAAGGATATTATGGTTGTGAGGGTGTATTTATGTATGTGTTGGGGGTATATCCGTAAATATACCAGGGGTGTCGTACATATACAAGTATGGTTTGACTTTATATTTCTTTTTTGTTTTTTTGTAATTGATCTTTCTAAAATATGTGTCTTTCAGGTCAAAGATAATTAATTTTTCAAATTTTTTTCAATTAATATTTAAAAATTTTATAATTTTCTTTAGTAAATAGCATATAATAATTGTAAATCATTCCAAAATATTAAATAATATCTTATTCTTGTATTTCAAATAATATAATTTTCATTTAATAAACTTTTCTTTTCATTGTTAGAATATTATTTAACTGATACCTTAAAATCCACATTTAATAAATAAATAAAATTTTACCTTTATTGACTCAAATATATAACCAGAATATTTAAATTAGTTGTCCCCTAAAATTTTAAATTATTTGCTCTCAAAGATTTAAAATTTGTATATTAGCTTATTTTCTTATATAAAAAAAGGAAAAATTACTCATATTTTATAAATTTATTATATATTTTTTTTAACATGTTCAAAATTATTTAAAATTTGTTAAAAAATATTGAATTTAGAAGAAAAAAAAAATTCTTCTCGAGATATACATTTTCCTAGAGAAATAAATATGATATCACATAGAGCATTTTGATAGCAAAGGGGAGGGAAAAGGAAATTCCAAGGAATTCAAAAAAAAAAAAAAAAAAAAATGATTCCATCTCCGTTTACCCTATTAATAGTTGTTGTTTCTTCTTCTTCTTGTTGTTTTTTTTAATGTTCTTGTGTCAATTAGTAATAGGTGCTTAATTTTTTGGGTAAATGCTTAATATTTAAAAAATGTAAGGGCATGCTAATAAATATATGTTATAATTATTACAATTACAATATTTTTTTATTTTTGTCAATATTTATATTAATGTATATCATGTAAATTGGTGATTTGTAAAGATAAAAATATTTGTTTATTTTAATGCAAGCATAATTTTATTTATTTATTTAATTAAATTCGATATTTGTAGAATATATGGTAATTATTGTAAATTAAAATATATTTTTATTAATATTTACAATTCTTATCATTTAATTAAAACTATTAAAAATTCAATAAATTAAATAAATGATTCGAGGTTTTGGATTTTACACTAGTCATTTGCAAACATAAAAATATTTAGTCTTAGAATAGGTGTCTCTTTTTTTTTTATTCAATAATTATAAAAAAATATATAAAAAAAATTCTCTTTCATTTTTATGGTTATTTTAATTTAGATAACTATTATTTATGTAATTTTAATTTAATTTCCCTCTCATAATTTAAAATTTGAAAACAAAAATTTTTTATTTTTTATTTTCCTCCTTAATTTAGAATGTTATTTAAATACTTTAACGTCCACGTTGAATACATAACTGAAAATTTTATAATTATTACTTTATTTATAACTTCAATATTTAAATTATATATATATATATATTTCCTCTTTTGAAAAAGGAAAAATCCCTCATGATTTCAATATTTTTTAAAATTATATATATACATATTGTATTCATATAAATATAAGCACTCATATTTTAAAAGAAAGTGAGAAAATTGTAAGAAAAACAAAAATTGGAATAGAATTAAAGAGAAGTGATTTCGAAGGGATTAGAATTTTAATAAACATATTTAAATATTTTATTTTTAGTTATATTTTTTTACAAAGATTTTATGTAAATGGGACGGAACATATGTGAAATATGTGCGTAATAATATAAAAATATGTGTATAAGTTGTCATTATTTATTATTATATTTTCTGCAAAGATCCTACTTAAATGATATCGGACAACATGAAATATGCGTGTATTAACGCTTAAAAATTTGTGCATACATTATTCTTGTATTTTTTGTAAGGATCTTACAGGGGACGGGACACACGTGAAATATGTGAGTTCTGTTTAAAATGTGTTCATATGCTATTTTTTATTCTCGTATTTATTTCAAGGATTTCTACCTAAATAGAAGGGGAGGCACGTGAAATATGTGTCTTAGTGTTTAAAAATATAATGTCATTTATTATTATATTTGTTGTAAAGATTTTAGTGAAACAGAATGAGACACATGAAATACCATGTCCTAATATTTATTGTAATATTCTAGGAATGGAACACATATGAAATATATACCCGTGTCCTAATATTTGTTGTAAGATTCTAAGAATGGGACACATGAAATATATACACATGTCCTAATATTTATTGTGAAGATTCTAGGAATGGGACACGCACGAAATGTGTCCTAATATTTATTGTAAAGATTCTAGGAATGGAACACACATGCAATACCCGTGTCCTAATATTTATTGTAAAAATTGTATTAAAACGGAATGACACACACAAGAAATACTCGTGTCCTAATATATATTGTAAAGATTATGCTGAAACAAAATAGGACACACAACAACAAAATGAGACACAAAAAATACCCATGTCCTAATATTTTTTGTTAAGATTGTGCTGAAACGGAATGGGACACACAAGAAATACCCGTGTCCTAATATTTATTGTAAAGATTCTTCTGAAACAGAACGGGACACACAAGAAAAAACGGGTCCTAATATTTAGTGTAAAGATTCTCCTGAAACGAAATGAGACACACATAAAATACCCTCGTCCTAATATTTATTGTAAAGATTCTTCTAATACGGAATGAGACACACAAAATACCCTTGTCCTAATATTTATTCTAAAGATTCTTCTAAAACGGAATGAGACACACAAGAAATACCCGTGTCCTAATTTTTATTGTTAATATTCTGTTGAAACGGAATGGACACACAAGAAATACCTATGTCCTAATATTTATTGTAAAGATTCTTATGAAACGGAATGGGACACACAAGAAATACTCGTGTCCTAATATTTATTGTAAAGATTCTGCTAAAATGGAATCAAACACAAGAAATAATGAAATGAGACACAAAAGAATTGTAAAGATTTATTGTAAAGATTATGATGAAACTGAATGAGACATATAAGGAATACCTGTGTCCTAATATTTATTTGGTATGGGATGTTTAATAATTTGTTAGATATAATTTAGCTCATATGTTTGTGTTTTAATCCCAACAATTGCTATTTGAATGTCAAATAAGTTATTTGAGCATTTCTAATATATATATATATATATATATATATATATATATTCAAAGAAAGAATAGCGCAAAATCAAGAATCTCCAATCAAATATAACTCTCTACTTCCCCAAAAGTTTTAAATATCACTTTTCACATGAATCACAAGATAATTAAAACCATCCCAAATATGCATTTCTTCTAAATAAATAAACATACAAATTATAAGATATTTCCATGAAAGAACACCATTCAAATAACCAAAGATATCAAATACCTTTTTTTGTTCATTATTACAAACAACCACAATCAATAACACAAAAACACACAAACAAAACATAAAAACAAAAGTATTAATATATTATATATATATATATATATATTATATATATATATATTGTTTGCAAGATAGATAGTCTCTTCCCATTATATAAGATTTTCATAAATACCCCTAATATTCTGGCAAGTCTTCAATGTCGCCCTTATTTAGCAAATCCATTGGAAAACCCTGCAAACCATCAACGTAACTAGAACTACTACTCCCTCCTGCTTCTGAAACTGTAGCTGTAGTAGGAGGAAGAAAAGGCAGCTCTTGGTTATCACTTGCTTTCAAGGCTCATCACCCTGCACAGCCACCGACAATGATGATGATGATCCACTGTCATGTTCGGGTGCAACATTGGTTGACTTCCTCATCCCTATTGCTTGAATTTTTACATTAATTACTAAACTAAATTTTTGCTCCAACGACTATGCATATATATATATATATATATATATATATATATAATATATATATATATATATATAGGTTTCATGAGATGTATCAATATAATTAGATAGAAATTTGAAGAAAAGCTTAAGCATACAAATCTTTGTGTCTGATCATCCTTGAAAATCATCACGAAGTCTCCAATCCTCAATTGGTGAGATTTCACAAATTCACCTGAAAAAACCAATAATATTTTACAATTTGTAAGAAAATTATTTTTATTTTCATTACCTGAATCAATATAGTGGACTATATGACTCTTGCTCTCTAAGGAATGCCTTTACACCTTACCTTCTTAACACTATCACAACGAGACTCGAATTAGGTATTTTGTGTTACTTGCCGATTATATGCGAGAAAGCATCTTCACTGTTGCGTATGTGGTAATGGATTTGTAGGAACTTAGCTAACTCTAATTCAATGTTGTAGATGTTCCCATCTCGGAACTATGTGTTCCAACAAACTGTTCATGTAATTTGGATTAATCACACTGTTGGCACACATTGTGCAAATACTTTTTTGAATAATTCTTATGTCACCGCTAAAAGAAGTTTTAGGATTGTGTTAGAACTTCTTTTAGCCTACAATAGGAAATCCAATTAGATATGTGTTTTTATGTATACTTCTAATCTATTTAATATAGAAAAAATCCAGTTTTGACCAAAAAATTAAAGGAGCATAAATCTTCACTTACCTGTTTTCTCAAGAATATACACTCTGCTAGTATTATTTGTCCAAAACCTGTAATATTCTATTACATTAATTAATGCACAAAGTACCATATATATATATATATATATATAATTAAAAACTTAAAATTAATATTTGTTCTTAATTAATTACCTGTATTTAAATCTCCAAATTTTAACTTCAGTTATGTCATCCATGAACATGAAAAAATCTTCTTTTTCTTCCAAAGGAGGCATGTGTTTTTTCTTATTTTGACGATTCTCAATATCTAAAAAAGAGTTCGAAAATTACGAATATGGGACTATAGAAATGCATTCAATCCTTAAAAAGAATGATTTGATTGAGTATCGAGAAATCAAGGAATTTAGGCCAAAATACGAAATAAAAATTGAATATTTGTCCAAGGGATTACACCTAGCAAAAAAAAGAAAGTATTTTGTTTTAGTTCATTCTGTCGTCACATTTAAAATAACATATAGTCTAAATTTAGCAACACCTTTCCCTTCCGATATGTCGCAAGAAATGGATATTATGCAACTTCAAGTTATTAATTATATGTTTATGGAAAGGAAAAATTGATTCGAGTGATTTATAACACAACTATTCAATTAGTTCGAATTTGTTTAGTATTGAATTGAGACCAAGTAAAAAAAAAAAAAATTGGTGAAGAAGTCCATGCTTCTTCCACGCCCATGACAAGAGTTGAAATAGGTATTTCATGTTACATTTACAAGTTTTTATCACATGCAAGATTTTAACAATGTAGAATATGAATTTGATAGACGAAATCGAAAAACAATAATAAAATAAGAACACACGATTTACCCAGGTTCACCCCAATTTAGGGCTACGTCCTGAAAACGGAATTCGCTAATATTATGTTTTGCTTCAATTAACTCGTTACAATGATATCCCTATATATAGGCGCATAAACCCTACATATCACTGGACCTAAACCCTACATATCACTGGACCTAAACCCTACATATCACTGGGCTTAAACCTTACATATCACTGGAACTCCCGCCCGCTGTCCGGGCAGCGGGACCCCCGAGGCGGGGGCTTTGCCCCTAAAGTGTCCTCGAAATATTTACCAACTCCAACATCACAGTCGTACAAAGCCCTTTCAGGGAAAGAATCATCTTATTATCATAGTTGTACAAAGTCCTTATAGGGAAAGATTAATCTTATTTTTAATGTAACTCTAGCTTACAACGAAAGTCGAATTAGATATCTCGTGTTACATTTATAAGTAACTTACCAAAATTGCACAAAGCATTCTTGGGAAAGAGGTTCGCCTTATTTGTTCACCAATATAATTTTATTTTACACTAGAAAATAGTAGATCTAACATTTATAAATTTATTTAATGATTTCTATCACAAATCGAACTAAAAAAATACTAAAATATAAGAAAGTATCAATTAATTTTATTTTACACTAAAAAAAAAAGTAGATCTAACATTTACAAAATTTATTTAATATTTTATATCATTGATTTGACTCAAAAAACCATCTAATAATAACGGTACATTTTGACTAAATTTAAGCTATTTAAAATTTGTTAATCATTTCATTTAAATATTTTTCATATATCCATCAATTGTATGTTCAAAAAGTACGAGAAATAAATAAAAAGTGTAAAAAAAAATGAGAACATAATAGAATTAAAAGAAATAAAATATACACGAGGAGGAGGTGTCGGAGGAACATAAATCCTACTAGATCTTTGCCTTCCAGTTCTAGATTCTTCTCTCCTTTTTATCCTAATGTTTTCAAGTTTTTTTTTAAGTTTCAACTCTTTTATATGCCAACTATTGTTTTTTTTTTCCCTCTTCTTCTTCTTTTTTTCCTTTTTTTAATTATTTTAAAGAAAAATGTATTAGCATTCAGTAAATGGAAAGAATTTATTGAAAGAAAAAAAAAAGTGGGAAGAATTTTTTTTGGAGGTAAATGTTTAATATTTAGAAATTATATGGACATGTTAATAAATATATGTTAGAATAATTGGTGAGTTTGGTCCCTAACAAATTTATGTTTGGCAAGCATAGTCCCTAAATATTTTTTTAAACTTTTAAGGTCCCAAACATTTTTTTTAAGTTAACAATAAAATCCTTTTCGACGGATTATCTCAAAAGCTCTAAACATTTAACGATTTTTACATTTAGTTAATTAAAAATAAGGGTAAAAAAGTCATTACATGTAAAAAGAAAAAAAAATAAAAAATATATATTTAAATAAAGGGATAAAAATATTTTTATATTTAAAATTTATAATTTTAAAAATAAAATATCTATCAAAATATTGAGAATATCAAAATTCCTTTGTCAATCTTCTACTTCTCCAACTACAAACAAGATTTTTATTATTTTCTAACATCTCTGAAGAAAAAAAAGGCAAAGAAAATCTTTGTAAAAAGAAAACTTTTCTACTGAAATATTTTTGTTGGAAAAAAAACTTTCATTATTAATAAAAAAAATGTTCATTCTCTTCTTTTTTTATATATATATTTTTTAAAAATATTAGAAAACAATAAAAATCGTATTTGTATTCCAAGAAGATGAAGATTGGCGAAGAATTTGATAGATTTTTTATTTTTAAAATTTTAAATTTTAAATGTGAGGACATTTTTATCTTAAAGTTTAAATATTATTTTTAGTTTTGTACTTTTGTAATGACTTTTTTATCATTGTTTTTAATTAATTAAATTTAAAAACCTTTAAATTTTTAAAATTTTTGACAGAATCGGTCTAATGGACTTTATTGTTCACTTAAAAAAAGGTTTTGGACCTTAAAAGTTAAAAAATAAATATTTTGGGACTAAGCTTGCCAAACATAAATTTGTTTGAGTCCAAAGTCACCAATTATTCATATATGTTATAATCACAAAACTTTCAAATAATATCTTATTCTTATATTTCCAATAATATAACTTTCATTTAATGAACTTTTCTACTTATGATTGAAGTGTTATTTAACTAATACCTTAAGGTCCACATTTAATAAATAACTAAAATTTTATCTTTATTAACTCAAATTTATAACTACAATATTTAAATTAGTTGTCCCATAAATTTTTAAATTATTTTCTCTCAAAAATTTAAAATTTCTGTATATATATTTCCTCTTATTTTTTATTTTTTTTAAAAGAAGAAGAATTCCTCTTGATTTCAAGTTTTTTTTTTCCAAAATTTGTTTAGTTATATTTTATAAATTTATTATATAATTTATTATATAATTTTTTAACATGTTCAAAATTATTTTAAATATGTTAATCATTTAGTTTTAAAAACTTTATATATACATCTATGTATTCCCATAAAATGTAAAAAAGAAATATAAAAAAATATTGTAACAAAAAAAGAAAAGAAAAAGAAAATGGAAAAGAATTAAAGTAAATTAAACATACACAAGCATGTGATTATGGAGCTATTAACTCCCACTTCTCTCCTTTTAATCCTTAATTTTTCAATTTTTCAACAATTTGATAATAAATAAAAAAGAATTTACTTATTTTTAAAATATGAATTAAACTCCCAAACAAAATAATATTTGGAGAGTTTGCACAAAATCTATATCTAATCTCATTTTTAATATTCATTTTCTGCTTAAATGACATTGTCTTTTTCCCTTTCTTTATATACACATATGTATTAATTGGTATGTGAAGTTTAATAATTTGTTAGATATAATTTAGCTCGTATGTTTGTGTTTTAATCCCAACAATTGTTATAATAATGTCAAATAAGTTATTTGAGCATTTCTAATATATATATATATATATTCAAAGAAAGAATAGTGCAAACTCAAGAATCTCCAATCAAATATAACACACTTTTCCAAAAATTTTAAATTTAATAAAGTAAGATTCCATTTTCAAATAAAATATCACTTTTCACGTGAATCGCAAGATAATTAAAATCATCCCAAATATGCATTTCTTCTAAATAAATAAACATACAAATTATAAGATATTTCCATGAAAGAACACAATTCAAACATTAATAACCAGAGATATCAAAATACCTTTTTTGTTCATCAGTACCGACAACCACAATCAATAACACAAAACACACAAACAAAACATAAAAACAAAAGTACTAAAATGTATATATTGTTTGCAAGATAGATTGATAAATAGATAGATAGTGTCTTCCCATCATATAAGATTTTCATAAATACCCCTAATATTCTGGCAAGTCTTCAATGCCGCCCATATCAAGCAAATCCATTGGAAAACCCTGCAAGCCATCAGCGTAACTAGAACTATTACTTCCTCCCGCTTCTGGTACTGTAGCTCCAGTAGGAGGAAGAAAAGGCAGCTCTTGGTTATCATTTGCTTCCAAGGCTCCATCACCCTGCACAGCTACCGACAATGATGATGATGATTCACCATCCTGTTCAGGTGCATCATCGATTGACTTCCTCATCCCTATTGCCTGAATTTGTGCATTAATTATTAAATTAAATTTTTGTTCTAACAACTAAACACACACACACACACACACATATATATCTAGGTTTCATGAGATGCATCAATATAATTAGATAGAAATTTGATAAAAAGCAAAAGCATACAAATCTTTGTGTTTGGTCATCTTTGTAAATCATCAAGAAGTCTCCAATCCTCAATTGGTGAGATTTCACAAAGTCACCTGAAAAAACCAATAATGTTTTACAATTTGTAAGAAATTTATCTATTTTTTCATTACTTGAATAACTATAGTGAACTATATGACTCTTGCTCTCTAAGGAATGCTTTTACACCTTACCTTCTTAACACTATCACAACGAGACTCGAATTAGGTATTTTGTGTTACTTACAGATTATATGCGAGAAAGCTTCTTCACTGTTGCGTATGTAGTAATGGATCTGTAGGAACTTAGCTAACTCTAATTCAATGTTGCAGATGTTGTCATCTTAAAACTATGTGTTCCAACAAACCATTCATGTAATTTGGATTAATCACACTGTTGGTACATATTGTGCAAATACTTTTTAAAATAATTCTTATGTTAAAGCTAAAAGAAGTCTTAGAATTGTGTTAGAACTTCTTTTAGCCTAAAATAGAAAATCCAATTAGATAGACATTTTTATGTATACTTCTAATCTATTTAATATAGAAAAATCCAGTTTTGACCAAATAATAATAATAATAAAGGAGCATAAATCTTTACTTACTTGTTTTCTCAAGAACATACACTCTGCTAGTATTGTTTGGCCAAAACCTATAATATTACATTATATTAATTAATACACAAAGTACCACATATATATATGTAATTAAAAACTTAAAATTAATATTTGTTCTTAATTAATTACCTGTATCTAAATCTCCAAATTTTAACTTCAGTTATGTCATCCATGAATATGAAAAAACCTTCTTTTGCTTCCAAAGGAGGCATGTATTTTTCTGCAAACTTCTGAGAAAAGAGACAAGAAAAATTAGAACTTTTCATGTTTTTCCCCTCATTATATGTAATTGTGAATGACAAATTAAGAATCAAACCTTGGGGAGAACAATGCTGCCTTCATCCTTGATATCACTGTATTTTAGTCTTTCTTCAAAAAGAAAATTGAGTGTTGATAGATTCACCTCCTGTAATATTAAATTATTATACAAAAAAGGTATAAAAATCTAAAATTAAACATTAATAATTTAAAAACCCCAAAAAATCAAAGGTAACAGACTCTTCACTTTAAATCATCTAAAATTAATAATTAATAGTTTTTTAAAAACCCCCCAAAAATAAAATATAGCAAACTCTTTATTTTTATTACAATCTTGTCTGAATTGAAAAAAAAAACAAACAATAACTTTGATTCATGTAAAAACAAATATTTTTTTTCTTAAGAAATTCAAAATTAAATTCGTCAAATCTAATTTATCATTTTCTTTTGAAAAATCAACACTTATGTTCCAATAGAAGAGTAAATCTAACATTTCATAAATTTATTTAACGATTTCTATCACAGATCTGATTCAAAAACTAAGTAAAATATTATAAAAATGTCCATTTAATTTTATTTTACACTTTAAGATTGTAGATCTAACATATGATAAATTTATTTAACGATTTCTATCACAGATCTGGCTCGAAAAATTAGTAAAATATAAAACAAATACCAATTTAATTTAATTTTACACTAAAAAGTAGTAGATCTAACATTTGATAAATTTATTCAAGGGTTTTTATCACAGATCTGACTCAAAAAATTAGTAAAATATAAGAAAGTGTCAATTAATTTTATTTTATGCTAAAAAAATAGTAGATCTAATATAAGATAAATTTATTTAACGACTTTTATCACATATCTGACTCAAAAAAATTATCAACAAATGATAACGATACATGTATGATTTTCTTTTTTGAATAAATTCAACCTTATTTTAAATGTTTTCATATATACACCAATTGTATGTTCAAAAAATACAAGAAATGAATAAAAAATGTAAGAAAAAACGAGAATAAAATAGAATTAAAGGAAATAAAGCATACACGAGGAGGAGGTGTTGGAGGAACAGGAATAGTAGATCTTTGTCTCCCAGTTATAGACTCTTCTCTCTTATTCATCCTAATTTTTTCAGTCTTTTTAAAACTCTGGCTCTTTTCTCTAGTAACTGTTATTGTTTTCTGTTGTTTCTTCTTCTTCTTCGTTTAAAATTTTTTTAGAGAGAAATGTAGCATTCAGTAAGTTGGAAGAATTGATTGCAATAAAAAAAAAAAAGGTAAGTGGGAAGAATTGTTTTTGTGCTTAATTTTTTTGGGGGGGTAAACGCTTAATTTAAGAAATATATGGGCATGTCAATAAATATATGTTATAATTAATGCAATAAATATTCTAATTTAAATTTTTAAAAATTAAGTATAAAGATATGTAAGAACATTATTTTTAGCAATTGAGATTATTTATATTTTCTGTAAGATTATACCAAAACAAGACCAGATACACATGAAATTTATATTAAGTTGTCTCCAAAGAATTAACTCTTCTATTAGAGAAATTTACATTGGTATGGTTTGATTTTATATTTCTTTATATTTCTTTTTTGCCTTTCTGTAATTGATCTTTTTGAAACATGTGTCTTTCAGTTCAAAGATAATTAGTTTCTCAATTTATTTTCAATTAATATTTATAAAATATATAATTTTCTTTAATAAATCGCATATAATAATTATAAATAAATTCAAAATATCAAATAATATCTTATTCTTATTCTTGTATTTCAAATAATATAATTTTCATTTAATAAACTTTTCTTTTCATTGCTGGAGTGTTATTTAACTGATACCTTAAGGTCCACATTTAATAAATAAAAAATAAATTACCTTTATTGACTCAAATATATAACAAGAATATTTAAATTAGTTGTCCTATAAAAGTTTAAATTATCTGCTCTCAAAGATTTAAAATTTGTATATTAGCTTATTTTCTTATATAAAAAAACGAAAAATTACTCATATTTTATAAATTTATTATATATTTTTTTAACATGTTCAAAATTATTTAATATTTGTTAAAAAATATTGAATTTAGAAGAAAAAAAAATTCTTCTCGAGATATACATTTTCCTAGAGAAATAGATATGATATCACAGAGCATTTTGATACCAAAGGGGAGGGGAAAAGGAAATTCCAAGGAATTCAAAAAAAATATATGAAATAACAGACGGTCTAAATTTAACAACACTTTTTCCTCCCGATATGTTGCAAGAAAGGGATATTGTGCAACTTCAAGTTATTAATTATATACTTTATGAAAGGAAAAAATTAATTCGAGGGATTTATTACACAACTCTTCAATTAGTTTGGACTTGCTTAATATTGAATTGAGACCAAGACAAAAAAAAATTCTTCTAGCGAAGAAGCCGGTGCTTCTTTTGTTGAAATAAGGACAAATGTTCACTTTATTTATTACATGCGCATAACGAGAGTCGATTTAGTTATTTGGTATAATATTTTACAAGATATTTACTATAATTGTACAAGTTATTAACTATATATATATATATATATATAGTATGTATGTATGTTTAATGAGATGCATCAATATAATTAGATGGAGATTTGATAAAAAGTGTATGCGTGCAAATCTTTATGGCTAATCGTCTTTGTAAATTATTACGACGTCTCCAATCCTCAATTCGCAATATTTAACAAATTTATCTTAAAAAAACCAAAATATTTTACAATTTGTCAGAAAATTATTTTCATTTGCATTACCCTGAATCACAATAGTAGACTATATGACTCTTGCTCTCTAAGGAAAGCCCTTACACCCTATCTTCTTAACAGTATCACAACAAAAGTCGAATAAGGTGTTTCGTGTTATATTTACAAATTACTTATAATAGTTGTTCCCTTTCCTTTCAAAAGGATCAAAATCAAATGAGCAAAGATTCTCTTTCTATCAAGCAAAGATATACTTCTAACCTCTCAATAACTAAGAGAGAAAAATGCTTGAGTTCGGATTTTTTTTTTTTTTGCAAAAGAAAAAGGTAGCATTCCTGATTAATCACAACTTAATCCAATCATATTTATTGCTCATTGTAATCTCATATATCCGACCATTCTACGCGAGAATTAAATTTATTGTCAAAGATGTGAAGAAATAGGTTTTACATTCCACTCCAATCGTGCGAGAACGAACTAGTGTCCCTTCTGAGTATCTCGATTGAACTCCCAATAAATGGTATTTTTCATAGAAATTGTATTCTTTCTTATTTCGACGATCCTCAATATTGATAAAAGAGTTCAAAAATTACTAAGTATGGGACTATAGAAATGCATTCAATCCTTAAAAAGGAAGATTTGATTGAGTATTAAGGAGTCAAGGAATGTAGGCCAAAATACCAAATGAAAGTAGAACCATTTTTTTCATTTCCAAGGAAGTTATATCTTACCTGGATCTTCTTCCATAATGGTATGAAACAATAGTCTTATTAGGGTATATATACAAATCACTTTATAATCTAACAAGCTAGGTAGGGGTTGGTCCAGGTGGAGAGAAAAAAAAAATTGAACTTACAAATATTTTTTCCTGGAGAGATACATTTTCTTAGAGAAATAGATATGATATCGTGGCATAGCGGCATTTTGATACCACAGGAGAGGAGAAAAGAAAATTCTAAGGAATTTAAAAAGAAAAGAAAAAATAAATTAGATCTTCGTCCAACGGATTACACTTAGTAAAAAAAAAAGCATTTTGTTTTAGTTCATTCTATCATCACATATGAAATAACAACGCTCTAAATTTAGCAACACGTTTCCCTCTCGATATGCCGCAAGAAAGGGATATTGTGCAACTTCAAGTTATTAATCATATGCTTTACGAAAAGAAAAAACTGATTCTAAGGGATTTATGACACAACTCTTCAATTAGTTTGGACTTGCTTAGTATTGAATTGAGACCAAGTCAATTTTTTTTTTTATGAATAAGCCCGTGCTTATTTTGTTGAAATAACACCTTATTACTTACATGCTCATGACGAGAGTCGATTTAGGCATTTACTATAACTTTTTACAAGTTATTTACTACAATTGTACAAAGTGTTGTTGGCAAAAGATTCACCTTATTTCTTACACACTCATGACAAGAGTTGAAATAGGTATTTTTGGTTACACTTATAAGTTACTTATCACCGTTGTACAAAGAGCTTTTAGGGAAAGTTTCATCTTATCTTTAACGTAACTCTAGCTTACGATGAAAGTCAATTTAGATATTTTCTGTTACATTTATAAGTTATTTATCACAATTGTACAAAGCGCTCTTACATGAAGATTTGTTTTATTTCTTACTTAACTCTAGCTTACAAAAAGAGTTGAATTGGATATTTTATAAAGTACTTTCGAGAGAGTGCTTCATCCTATTTTGTGTATGTGCCACTTTTCGCGGCGATTTGGAAAAAGTTGCAATCAATAGGGTTGCAACACCATTAAAAAGGGTTTTTTTGCTTAAAAAATCTAAAATTAAATTCATCAAATCTAATTTATCTTTTTTTTTTTTTGACAAATCAAGTCTTTTGTTATAATAAAATAGTAGATCTAACATTTTATAAATTTATTTATCTATTTCTATAATTTATCAGACTCAAAAAATTAGTAAAGTATAAAAAATACCAATTTAATTTTATTTTACACTAAAAAATTATAGATGTAACAAATGATAAATTTATTTAACTATTTCTATTGACTCAAAAAATTAATAAAGTATAAAAGAAAATGTCAATTTAATTTTATTTTACACTAAAAATTTGTAAATCTAACATAAAATAAATTTATTTAACGATTTTTATCACATATCTAACTCAAAAAATTAGTAAAATATAAGAAAGTGTCAATTAATTTTATTATACACTAAAAAAAAGTAAATATAACATTTCATAAATTTACTTAGTGTTTTTTATCATTGATTTGACTCAAACAATTATCAACAAATTATAACTGTACATATATAATTTTTTTTTAAAAACAAATTCAATCTTACATTAAATTGTTTAGTCTTTTCATTTTAAAATTTTTATATAGACATTAATTGTAAGAAAAAATGAGAACATAATAAAATTGATGGAAATAAAACCGGAGAGGAGGTGTCCGAGGAACAGGAATCATACTTAGATATCTGTCTCCTTATTCTATGCTCTTCTCTTCTTTTCACCTTAATATTTTCATGTTTTTTTAAATATTCTTTTATCAATATTTGTATAAGTATATATCATGTAAATTGATAATGTGTAACATAATAATATTTGTTTATTTTAATGCAAGCATATTTTTTTTATTCGATATTTGTAGATATATAGTAAGTATTGTAAACTAAAATACATTTTTATTAATATTTACAGTTCTTAACATTTAATTAAAAATTGAAGAAATTAAACAAATCATTCATATATTTTAAAGTCAAAAAAAGTTTTGAATTTTACACTACACATTTGTAAATTTAAGAAATATGTATTTCAATCTATGAATAGGAGGCATTTTTTTTTATTCAATAATTACAAAATATATATAAAGAAAAAAATTTCCTTTCATCTTTTAAAGTTATTTTAATTTAGATAACATTGTTTTGAAATTTGATTCAAATTAAGAAGAAACTTTTAAGTAAAAAAATCTTTAAACTAATTTATTAGGACAATATTTAAATTATTTATTATTTATGTAATTTTAATTTAATTTCCCTCTCAAGATTTAAATTTTGAAAATAAAAATTTTGAATTTTTTATTTTTCCGCTTAATTCAAAGTGTTATTTAACTAGAACTTTAAGGTTCACATTTAATAAATAATTAAAATTTTAACTATTATTAACTTAAATTTATAACCACAATATTTAAATTATTTATGTTTCACCAAATTTTAAATTATTTTCTGTCAAAGTCTTAAAATTTGTATATATCTTATATATATTTCCTCTTGTTTTCTTTTCTTTTTTTAAAAAAGGAAAATTTCCTCTTGATTTCAATTTTTTTTTTTCCAAATTCTTTTCAATTGTAATTTATAAATTTATTACATTTTCTTTAACGTGTTGAAGATTATTTTAAATTTGTTAATCATTCAATTTTAAAAATTTTGTATATACATATATCATATTCTTATCAAATGTAAGCCATCAGAGTTTAAAAGAAAATGAAAAAATATTGTAAGAAAAACAAAAAAAAACAAAAAAAAAAAAGGAATAGAATTAAGGAGAAGGTAATTTTGAAGATATTAGAATTCTAGTAAACATCTTTAAATATTTATTTTTGTTTATAATTTTTTGTAAAGAGGCTACCTAAATTAGACCGGACACACATGAAATATGTGTGCAATAATACTTAAAAATATGTGTAAGTTACCATTATTTATTATTATATTTTATGCAAAGATATTACATTATTATTTTTTTATTGTATTTTTTGTAAGAATCCTACATGTAAGAGACACACCTGAAATATGTGATTTCTATGGGTGCTTAAAAATGTGTTCATATATTATTTTTTATTCTTGTATTTATTCCAAGGATTCTACCTAAACAAAATGGGACACACATGGAATATGTGTGTCGTAATATTTAAAATGTGTGTATATATTATTATTTATTATTATTGTATTTATTGCGAGGGCTATATCTCAACAAGAACACACATGAAATACGTGTGTCCTAGTGCTTAAAAAATGTGTGCATATATTGTCATTTATTATTATTGTATTTATTGTGAGGATTCTAACTCAACAGAATAAACACGCGTGAAATACGTGTGTCCTAGTGCTTAAAAATGTGTGCATATATTATCATTTATTATTATTGTATTTATTGCGATGACTCTACCTCAACAGAATGGAACACGCATGAAATACACGTGTCCTAGTGCTTAAAAATATGTGCACATATTTTTATTTATTATTATAGTATTTATTGCGATGACTCAACCTCAAGAGAATGGAACACGCATGAAATACACGTGTCCTAGTGCTTAAAAATATTTGCATATATTTTCATTTATTAATATTGTATTTATTGCGATGACTCTACCTCAACAGAATGGAACACGCATGAAATACGCATGTCTTAGTGCTTAAAAATGTGTGCAGATATTTTCATTTATTATTATTGTATTTATTGCGATAACTCTACCTCAACAGAATGGAACACACATGAAATACGTGTGTCCTAGTGTTCAAAAATATGTGCAGATATTTTCATTTATTATTATTGTATTTATTGCGATGACTCTACCTCAACAGAATGGAACACACATGAAATACACGTGTCCTAGTGCTTAAAAATATGTGCATATATTTTCATTTATTATTATTGTATTTATTGCGATGACTCTACCTCAACAGAATGGAACACATATGAAATACGCGTGTCCTAGTGCTTAAAAATGTGTGCAGATATTTTTATTTATTATTATTGTATTTATTGCGATGACTCTACCTCAAAAGAATGGAACACGCATGAAATACGCGTGTCCTAGTGCTTAAAAATATGTGCTTATATTTTCATTTATTATTATTGTATTTATAGCGATGACTCTACCTCAACAGAATGGAACACACATGAAATACGCGTGTCTAGTGCTTAAAAATGTGTGCATATTTTTATTTATTATTATTGTATTTATTGCGATGACTCTACCTCAACAGAATGGAACACACATGAAATACGCGTGTCCTAGTGCTTAAAAATATGTGCATATATTTTCATTTATTATTATTGTATTTATTGCGATGACTCTACCTCAACAGAATGGAACACATATGAAATACGCGTGTCCTAGTGCTTAAAAATGTGTGCAGATATTTTTATTTATTATTATTGTATTTATTGCGATGACTCTACCTCAAAAGAATGGAACACGCATGAAATACGCGTGTCCTAGTGCTTAAAAATATGTGCTTATATTTTCATTTATTATTATTGTATTTATAGCGATGACTCTACCTCAACAGAATGGAACACACATGAAATACGCGTGTCCTAGTGCTTAAAAATGTGTGCATATATTTTTATTTATTATTATTGTATTTATTGCGATGACTCTACCTCAACAGAATGGAACACACATGAAATACGCGTGTCCTAGTGCTTAAAAATATGTGCATATATTTTCATTTATTATTATTGTATTTATTGCGATGACTCAACCTCAAAAGAATGGAATACGCATGAAATACACGTGTCCTAGTGCTTAAAAATATGTGCATATATTTTCATTTATTATTATTGTATTTATTGTGATGACTCTACCTTAACAGAATGGAACACACATGAAATACGCGTGTCCTAGTGCTTAAAAATATGTGCATATATTTTCATTTATTATTATTGTATTTATTGCGATGACTCTACCTCAACAGAATGAAACACACGTAAAATACGCGTGTCTCAGTGCTTACAAATGTGTGCATATATTATCATTTATTATTATTGTATTTATTGCGATGACTCTACCTCAACAGAATGGAAGACACATGAAATACACGTGTCCCAGTGCTTACAAATTGTGTGCATATATTTTCATTTATTATTATTGTATTTATTGCAATGACTCAACCTCAACAGAATGGAACACGCATGAAATACACGTGTCCTAGTGCTTAAAAATATGTGCATATATTTTCATTTATTATTATTGTATTTATTGAGATGATTCTACCTTTACAGAATGGAACACGCATGAAATACGCGTGTCCTAGTGCTAAAAAATGTGTGCATATATTCTCATTTATTATTATTGTATTTATTGTGATGACTCTGCCTCAATAGAATGGAACACGCATGAAATATGCGTGTTCTATTGCAAGGACCTACCTACATACATGGTGTCATTTTTTATCATTTTATTTTAAAAATAAACACTTTTGTTCTCAGAAAATACTACTCACTAATTCATTATTTAGAAAAATTAAAAAAATAAATTCATTTCGAAATGAATTCTAGAAAACGAATAAAAATATAAGAAGTGTCAATTTTATTTTATTTTACTCTAAAAAATATTAGATCTAACCTTTGATAAATTTATTTTTTGATTTATATCACTAATTTAACTTAAAAATTAGTAGAATGTAAGAAAATGTCAATTTAATTTTATTTCACACTAAAAAATAAATTTAACATTTAATAAATTTATTTATTAATTTCTATCATTGATTTGACTCAAAAAAAATAGGAAGATATAAGAAAGTGTCTTCTAAAAAATAAGTCAATTTAATTTTATTTTACTAAAAAAAAATTTAAAAAAATTTAACATTTGATAAATTTATTTAATAATTTCTATCACAAATTCTGAATGAAAAAATTAATAAAATATAAGAAAGTGTCAATTTAATTTTACTTTACACTAAAACAAATAGTAGATCTAACATTTGATAAATTTATTTCATATTTTCTATAAATAATGTTTTAATCATTTAATTTTAAAAATTTTATATATACATCAATCGTATGTTTATAAATGTAAGCAATAACAATTTAAAAGAAACGAATAAAACATGTAAGAAAAAAAAATACTTTGGCTCTTCTCTTTGCTTTTTCTTTTTTGAAAAAGAAATGTATTCGTGTCATTCAATAAGCGGGTGGAATTGTTTTTGTACTTAATATATATTATATTTTTTTTATATCAATTGAAATTCATGTGCGATTTTTGTCTTTATTATATCTTGAACTCACAAACTCATGAATTTTGCTTTTACTGTAGTTGTAGGAGGAGGAAGAAAAGGCAACTCCTGGTTATCATTTGCTTCTAAGGCTCCATCACCCTGCACAACCACCGACATTGATGATGATGATCGACCAGACTGTTCAAGTGCATCGTAGGTTGACTTCCTCATCCCTATTGCCTGAATTTATGCATTAATTATTAAACAAAATTTTTGTTCCAAAAACAAAACATATATATATGTGTGTGTGTGTATGTTTCATGAGATGCAACAATATTAGATATAGATTTGCTGAAATACATATTTCTTGCCGTACAATTTTGAATGAATAAAGATGAATTCAAATTTATAGATTTATAGATAGAAATGAGATGCATCTATATAATTAGATAGAGATTTGATTAAAAGTGTATGCGTACAAATCTTTGAGTCTAATCATCCTTGTAAATCATCACAGAGTCTCCAATCCTCACCAATTGAGGATCAGAGATTTCGTGATGATTTACAAGGATAATTGATCATACACAGATTTGTATGCATACGCTTTTCATCATATTGATGTATCTCATGAAATATATATAATATATATATATATATATATATATATATAATTCACGTAATAGGTATGAGAAGTCAATCGACGATTCACTCGAACAGGATGGTGGATCATCATCATTATTGTCGGTGGTTTTGCAGGGTGATGGAGCCTTGGAAGCAAGTAATAATTAAGAGATGCCTTTTCTTACTCCTACTGTAGCTACAGTTCTAAAAGCAGGAGAAAGTAGTAGTTCTAGTTATATTGGGGTAAAATATTTGGTAAAATAAAATTTAAAATGGAAACTTTCCAGAAAATATGTATCCTCAAAAATATTTCATAAAAAGTAATAATAATAATTTTAAAAGAAAAGGACAAAAATATCCTTAAAAACAAATAATTTACCCCATAAGAATATTTGTATTTCAATTTAAGAGTAGGTAGCTTGTTTTTTTCTTTTTTTATTTATTTGATAATTATAAAATATATTATTCATTTAATATGTAAGAATTATTATAAATTTAAAAATATATTTTTATTGATATTTATATAAATTCATATCAATTTTGATGTTTAATTAAAGCTTCAATAGAAAGTTTTAAATTTTTAGTTCTATCTTTGTAATTGATTATTAGTGTTAGTTTTTCATTTCCATTTAATATTTATAATATATTATTTTCTTTAAATAAATAATAAATAAATAATATAATATATATATATAATATATATATATAATATATATATAAGAATAATTGGTAAGTTTGGTCCCAAACAAATTTATATTTGTCAAGTTTAGTCCCAAAATAATGTTTTTAACTTTTAAGGTCCCAAACATTTTTTTAAGTGAACAATAAGGTCCTTTTCGACGGATCCTGTCAAAAACCTTAAAAATTTAATGGTTTTTATATTTAGCTAATTAAAAATAAGGGTAAAAAAGTCATTACATGTAAAAAGAAAGAAAAAAAATTAAATAAATGGATAAAAATATTTTTATATTTTAAATTTTAAAAATAAAAATTCTATCAGAATAGTGAGAATATCAAAATTACTTTCTTCTCCGGCTACAAATAAGATTTTTATCATTTTCTGACATCTCTGAAGAAAGAAAAAAAAGAAAAGAAAAAGAGAATCTTTGTAAAAAAAAGCTTTCTATTGAAATATTTTTGTTAAGAGAAAAATATTTATTATTAATAAAAAAAATGTTCACGCTCTTCTTCTTTTCTTTTATTTTTTTTTTAATTTTGTTTTCTTTAAAAATATAAGAAAACAATAAAAATCTAATTTTTATTCAAAGAAGATGAAGATTGATGAAGAATTTGATAGATTTTTTAAATTTTAAATTTTAAATGTGAGGATATTTTTATCATTTTGTTTAAATATTATTTTTAGTTTTGTCTTTTTGTAATGATTTTTTTATCCTTATTTTTAATTAATTAAATTTAAAAACTATTAAATTTTTAATGTTTTTGATAGAATTCGTCCAAGGGGACTTTATTGTTCACTTCAAACTTAAAAAAAAAATTTTGGGACTAAGCTTGCCAAACATAAATTTGTTTGGAACCAAAGTCATCAATTATTCTATTATTAAAATTGAAATATATTTTATCAATAGTTATAATATCACCTTTGCTAGATCAAGATTAAACGAGCACCCATTCTCTTTCTATCAAGCAAAAATAAACTTCTAACCTCACAGAAACTAAGGGAGAAAAATGCTTTAGTTCAAATTTTTTTTTGATAAAAAAAGGTAGTATTTCGATTATTCATAACTTCATCCAGTCATATATATTGCTCATTATAATCTCATATATCCGACAATTCTGTGCGAGAATTTAGATTTATTGTCAAAGATGTAAAGAAATAAATTTTATATTCCACTCCAATCGTGCGACAACGAATTAATGTCCCTTTTGGGTATCTCGATTGAACTCTCAATAAACGGTATTTTTCATAAAAATTGTATTTTTTCTTATTTTGACGATTCTCAATATTTAAAAACAAGTTCGGAAATTACGAATATGGGACTATAGAAATGCATTCAATCCTTAAAAAGGAAGATTTGATTGAGTATCGAGAAATCTAGGAATTTAGGCCAAAATACGAAATAAAAATAAAATAAATTTTTCTTTCCCGGTGAATTTTATATCTTAATTGGATCTTCTTCCATAATGGTATGAAACAATAGTTTCATTGAGGTAGATATACAAATCACTTTATATCTAACAAGCTCGGTAGGCGAGTTGGTCTAGCTGGAGAGAAAAAAAAATTTGAACTTACAATTTTTTTTTTTTGAAGATATATATTTTCCTAGAGAAATAGACTTGATATCCTAGCATAGTGGCATATTGATACCATACATGAGGGGAAAATAAAATTCCAAGGAATTAAAAAAAAATGGATCTTTGTCCAAGGGATTGCACCTAGCAAAAAAAAAGCATTTTATTTTAGTTCATTCTGTCATCACATATAAAATAACAAATAGTCTAAATTTAGCAACACTTTTCCCTTTCGATATGTTGCAAGAAATGAATATTGTGCAACTTCAAGTTATTAATTATATGTTTATGGAAAGGAAAAACTTATTCGAGTGATTTATAACACAGCTCTTCAATTAGTTCGAATTTATTTAGTATTGAATTGAGACCAAGTCAAAAAAAGTTTTTTTGATGAAGAAGTCCATGCTTCTTCCACGCCCATGAAAAGAGTTGAAATAGGTATTTCATGTTACATTTACAAGTTCTTATCACAGTCGTACAAAGCCCTTTCAGAGAAAGAATCATCTTATTATCATAGTTGTACACAGTCCTTATAGGGAAAGATTAATGTTATTTTTAATGTAACTCTAGCATACAACGAAAGTCGAATTAGGTATCTCGTGTTACATTTATAAGTAACATACCAAAATTGCACAAAGCATTCTTGGGAAAGAGGTTCGCCTTATTTGTTCACCAATTTAATTTTATTTTACACTAGAAAATAGTAGATCTAACATTTATAAATTTATTTAATGATTTCTATCACAAATCGAACTAAAAAAATACTAAAATATAAGAAAGCGTCAATTAATTTTATTTTACACTAAAAAAAAGTAGATCTAACATTTACTAAAGTTATTTGAGCATTTCTAATATATATATATTCAAAGAAAGAATAGTGCAAACTCAAGAATCCCCAATCAAATATAACACACTTTCCCAAAAAATTTAAATTTAATGAAGTAAGATTTTATTTTCGAACAAAATATCACTTTTCACATGAATCACAAGATAATTAAAACCATCCCAAATATGCATTTCTTCTAAATAAATAAACATATAGATTATAAGATATTTTCATGAAAGAACACCATTCAAATAACCAAAGATATCAAAATACCTTTTTTTGTTCATCAGTACCAACAACCAAAATCAATAACACAAAACACACAAACAAAATATAAAACTAAAAGTACTGAAATGTATATATTGTTTGCAAGATAGATTGATAAATAGATAGATAGTGTCTCCCCATCATATAAGATTTTTATAAATACCCCTAATATACTGGCAAGTCTTCAATGTCGCCCATATCAAGCACATCCATTAGAAAACCCTGCAAGCCATCAGCGTAACTGGAACTACTACTCCCTCCTACTTCTGATGGAACTGTAGCTGCAGTAGGAGGAAGAAAAGGCAGCTCTTGGTTATCACTTGTTTCCAAGACTCCATCACCCAGCACAGCCACCGATAATGATGATGATGATCCACCATCCTGTTCGGGTGCATCATCGGTTGACTTCCTCATCCCTATTGCCTGAATTTGTGCACTAATTCTTAAACTAAATTTTTGTTCCAACAACTAAACATATATATATATATATATATATATATATATAGGTTTCATGAGATGCATCAATATAATTAGATAGAAATTTGATGAAAAGCTTAAGCATACAAATCTTTGTGTCTGATCATCTTTGTAAATCATCACGAAGTCTCCAATCCTTAATTGGTGATAGTTCACAAAGTCACCTGAAAAAACCAATAATGTTTTACAATTTGTAAGAATTTTATTTTCATTACTTGAATCACTTAGTGAACTATATGACTCTTGCTCTCTAAGGAATGCCTTTACACCTTACCTTCTTAACACTATCACAACGAGACTCGAATTTGGTATGTTGTGTTACTTACAGATTATATGCGAGAAAGCTTCTTCACTGTTGCGTATGTGGTAATGGATCTGTATAAACTTAGCTAACTCTAATTCAATGTTACAGATGTTCCCATCTTGGAATTATGTGTGCCAACAAACCATTCATGTAATTTGGATTAAACACACTGCTGGTACATATTATGCAAATACTTTTTTGAATAATTCTTATGTCATCGCTAAAAGAAGTCTTAGAACTGTGTTAGAACTTCTTTTAGCCTAAAATAGGAAATTCAATTAGATAGACATTTTTATGTATACTTCTAATCTATTTAATATAGAAAAAATCCAGTTTTGACCAAAAATAAAAAATAAACCAGCATAAATCTTCACTTACGTGTTTTCTCAAGAAAATACAGTCTGCAAGTATTGATTCCCGAAAACCTGTAATATTATATTACATTAATTAATACACAAAGTATCATATATATATATATATATATATATATATATATATATAATTAAAACTTAAAATTAATATGTGTTCTTAATTAAATACCTATATTTAAATCTCCAAATTTTAACTTCAGTTATGTCATCCAAGAACATGAAAAAACCTTCTTTTGCTTCCAAAGGAGGCATGTAGTTTTCTGCAAACCTCTGAGAAAAGGGACAAGAAAAATTAGAACTTTTCATGTTTTTTCCCCTCATTTTATGTAATGGTGAACAACAAATTAAGAATCAAACCTTGTAGAGAACAATGCGGCCAATCTTGATATCACTGTATGTTAGTCTTTTTTTAAAAAGTATATTAACAGTTGATAGATTCACCTCCTGTAATATTAAAATATTATACAAAAAAAAGTAAAGAAAAATAATCTAAAATTAAACATTAATAATTTAAAAATCCCCAAAAATCAAAGGTAACAAATTCTTCACTTTAAATAATCTAAAATTAGACATTAATAAATTTTTTTTAAAAAACCCCAAAAATAAAATATAACAAACTCTTTATTTTTATTACAATCTTGCCTCCGATTGAAAAAAAACAAACAATAACTTTGATTCATGTAAAAACTTTTTTTTTTTTTTTTGCTTTAGAAATTGAAAATTAAATTCATCAAATCTAATTTATCATTTTCTTTTGAAAAATCAACCCTTATGTTCTAATAGAATAGTAGATCTAATATTTCATAGATTTATTTAATGATTTCTACACAGTTTGACTCAAAAAATTAGTAAAATATAAAATAAAATGTCCATTTAATTTTATTTTACACTATAAGACTGTAGATCTAACCTATGATAAATTTATTTAACAATTTCTATCACATACCTGGTTCAAAACATTAGTAAAATATTAAAAAAATATCAATCTAATTTAATTTTACACTAAAAAGTAGTAGATCTAACATTTGATAAATTTATTCAAGGATTTCTATCACAGATGTAACTCAAAAAAATTAGTAAAATATAAGAAAGTATCAATTAATTTTATTTTACACTAAAAAAATAGTAAATCTAAATGTAAGAAAGTGTCAATTAATTTTATTTTACACTAAAAAAAATAATAAATCTAAATATAAGATAAATTTATTTAACGATTTTTATCACATATCTGACTCAAAAAAATTATCAACAAATGATAACCATACATGTATAATTTTCTTTTTTGAATAAATTCAACCTTATTTTAAGTTTTTTCATACATACATCAATTGTATGTTCAAAAAATATAAGAAATGAATAAAAAATGTAAGGAAAAACGAGAATAAAATAGAATTAAAGGAAATAAAACATACACGAGGAGGAGGTGTTGGTGGAACATGAATGGTAGATCTTTGTCTCCCAGTTCTAGACTCTTCTCTCCTATTCATCCTAATTTTTTCAGTCTTTTTAAAACTCTGGCTCTTCTCTCTAGTAACTGTTATTGTTTTTTGTTACTTCTTCTTCTTCTCCTTCTCCTTCTTCTTCTACTTTTAAAATTTTTTTAAAGAAAAATGTAGCATTCAGTAAGTGGGAAGAATTGATTGTAAAAAAAAACGTAAGTGGGAAGAATTGTTTTTGTGCTTCCTTTTTTGGGGTGGGGTAAATACTTAATTTAAGAAATATATGGGCATGTCAATAAATATATGTTATAATTATTGCAATAAATGTTCTAATTTAATTTTTAAAAAATTAAGTATAAAGAAATATAAGAACATTATTTTTAGCAATTGAGATTATTTATATTTTCTGTAGGATTATACCAAAACAAGACGAGATACACATGAAATATATATTAAGCTTTCTCCAAAGAATTAACTCTTCTATTAGAGAAATTTACATTGGTATGTGATGTAGCCTGATTCTTGCTTCTCTTCTTCTTCCTTTTTCTCCTTTTTTTCCTCTGCCTATTTTTCTTCTGCCCCTGTTTCATCTCAAAGGGTTCCTATTTATCATTGTTTATTGGGTCATGGACTTTTTGAGCCATGAGCCTCTCGGGATATTTTATGTTATGAATGATATAAAGAAAAGATATAATAAGATATTGTACGGGAATTCTTGGGATATTTTATGTTGTGATGATATAATGGATAATAATATCAAAAATGATATTTTTTGTTGTGATGATATTAAGGATATTTTATGTTGTGATGATATAATGGATAATATTAGAAAGGATATTATGGTTGTGAGGGTGTATTTATGTATGTGTTGGGGGTATATCCGTAAATATACCAGGGGGTATATTCGTACATATATGAGTATGGTTTGATTTTATATTTCTTTTTTGCCTTTATGTAATTGATCTTTCTGAAAGATGTATCTTTCAGTTCAAGGATAATTAATTTCTCAAATATTTTTCAATTAATATTTAAAAAATTTATAATTTTCTTTAATAAATAGCATATAATAATTGTAAATAATTTCAAAATATCAAATAATATCTTATTCTTGTATTTCAAATAATATAATTTTCATTTAATAAACTTTTTTTTATTGTTGGAATGTTATTTAACTGATACCTTAATGTCTACATTTAATAAATAAATAAAATTTTACCTTTATTGACTCAAATATATAACCAGAATATTTAAATTAGTTGTTCCATAAAATTTTAAATTATTTGCTCTCAAAGATTTAAAATTTGTATATTAGCTTATTTTCTTATGTTAAAAAAGGAAAACTTACTCACATTTTATAAATTTATTATATATTTTTTTAACATGTTCAAAATTATTTAAAATTTGTTAAAAAACATTGAATTTAGAAAAAAATTTCTTGGGGAGATATACATTTTCCTAGAGAAATAGATATGATATCACATAGAGCATTTTGATACCAAAGGGGAGGGAAAAGGAAATTCCAAGGAATTCAAAAAAAAAAAAAAATTGATTGCATCTCGGTTTACCCTTTTAATAGTTGTTGTTTCTTCTTGTCAATTAGTAATAGGTGCTTAATTTTTTGGGTAAATGCTTAATATTTAAAAAGTGTAAGGACATGCTAATAAATATATGTTATAATTATTACAATTACAATATTTTTTTTTGTCAATATTTATATTAGTGTATATCATGTAAATTGGTGATTTGTAAAGATAAAAATATTTGTTTATTTTAATGCAAGAATAATTTATTTATTTATTTAATTAAATTTGATATTTGTAGAATATTTGGTAATTATTGTAAATTAAAATATATTTATTAATATTTACAATTCTTATCATTTAATTAAAACTATTAAAAATTCAATAAATTAAATAAATGATTCGAGGTTTTGAATTTTACACTAGTCATTTGCAAACATAAAAATATTTAGTCTTAAAATAGGTGTCTCTTTTTTTTATTCAATAATTATAAAAATATATATAAAAAAATTCTCTTTCATTTTTAAGGTTATTTTAATTTAGATAACTATTATTTATGTAATTTTAATTTAATTTCCCTCTCATAATTTAAAATTTGAAAACAAAATTTTTTTATTTTTTATTTTCATCCTTAATTTAGAATGTTATTTAAATACTTTAACGTCCACGTTGAATACATAACTGAAAATTTTATAATTATTACTTCATTTATAACTTCAATATTTAAATTATATATATATATATATATATATATATATATATATATATATATATATATATATTTCCTCTTTTGAAAAAGGAAAAATCCCTCATGATTTCAATATTTTTTAAAATTATATATATACATATTGTATTCATATAAATATAAGCACTCATATTTTAAAAGAAAATGAGAAAATTGTAAGAAAAACAAAAATTGGAATAGAATTAAAGAGAAGTGATTTCGAAGGGATTAGAATTTTAATAAACATATTTAAATATTTTATTTTTAGTTATATTTTTTTACAAAGATTTTATGTAAATGGGACGGAACATATGTGAAATATGTACGTAATAATATAAAAATATGTGTATAAGTTGTCATTATTTATTATTATATTTTCTGCAAAGATCCTACTTAAATGATATCGAACAACATGAAATATGCGTGTATTAATGCTTAAAAATGTGTGCATACATTATTCTTGTATTTTTTGTAAGGATCTTACAGGGGATGGGACACACGTGAAATATGTGAATTTTGTTTAAAATGTGTTCATATGTTATTTTTTATTCTCGTATTTATTTCAAGGATTTCTACCTAAATAGAAGGGGAGGCACGTGAAATATGTGTCTTAGTGTTTAAAAATATAATGTCATTTATTATTATATTTGTTGTAAAGATTTTAGTGAAACATAATGAGACACATGAAATACCGTGTCCTAATATTTGTTGTAAGATTCTAAGAATGAGATTTGTTGTAAGATTCTAAGAATGAGACACATGAAATATATACACATGTCATAATATTTATTGTAAAGATTCTAGGAATGGGACACGCACGAAATACATGTGTCCTAATATTTATTGTAAAGATTCTAGGAATAGAACACACATGAAATACACGTGTCTTAATATTTATTGTAAAAAGTGTATTAAAACGGAATGACACACACAAGAAATACTTGTGTCCTAATATATATTGTAAAGATTATGCTGAAACAAAATAGGACACTCAACAACAAAATGAGACACACAAAAAATACCCATGTCCTACTATTTATTGTAAAGATTGTGCTGAAACAGAATGGGACACACAAGAAATACTCGTGTCCTAATATTTATTGTAAAGATTCTTCTGAAACGGAATGAGACACACAAGAAATTCCCGTGTCCTAATATTTATTGTAAAGATTCTTCTAAAAATGGGACACACAAGAAATAACGGGTCCTAATATTTAGTGTAAAGATTCTCCTAAAACGGAATGAGACACACATGAAATACCCTTGTCCTAATATTTATTGTAAAGATTCTTCTAATACGGAATGAGACACACAAAATACCCCTGTCCTAATATTTATTCTAAAGATTCTTCTAAAACGGAATGAGACACACAAGAAATACCCGTGTCCTAATTTTTATTGTTAATATTCTGCTGAAACGGAATGGACACACAAGAAATACCTGTGTCCTAATATTTATTGTAAAGATTCTTATGAAACGGAATGAGACACACAAGAAATACCCGTGTCCTAATATTTTTTGTAAAGATTCTGCTAAAATGGAATAAGACACAAGAAATAATGAAATGGGACACAAAAGAAATATACGTGTCCTAATATTTATTGTAAAGATTATGATGAAACTGAATGAGACATATAAGGAATACATGTGTCCTAATATTTATTTGGTATGTGATGTTTAATAATTTGTTAGATATAATTTAGCTCATATGTTTGTGTTTTAATCCCAACAATTGCAATCAGAATGTCAAATAAGTTATTTGAGCATTTCTAATATATATATATATATATATATATATATATATATATATATATATTCAAAGAAAGAATAGCGCAAAATCAAGAATCTCCAATAAAATATAACACACTCTACTTCCCCAAAAGTTTTAAATTTAATGAAGTAAGATTCTATTTTTAAGCAAAATATTACTTTTCACATGAATCACAAGATAATTAAAACCATCCCAAATATGCATTTCTTCTAAATAAATAAACATACAAATTATAAGATATTTCCATGAAAGAACACCATTCAAATAACCAAAGATATCAAATACCTTTTTTTGTTCATTATTACAAGCAACCACAATCAATAACACAAAACACACAAACAAAACATAAAAACAAAAGTAATAATATATATATATATATATATATATATAATATATTGTTTTCAAGATAGATAGTCTCTTCCCATTATATAAGATTTTCATAAATACCCCTAATATTCTGGCAAGTCTTCAATGTCGCCCATATTTAGCAAATCCATTGGAAAACCCTACAAACCATCAGTGTAACTAGAACTACTACTCCCTCCTGCTTCTGAAACTATAGCTATAGTAGGAGGAAGAAAAGGCAGCTCTTGGTTATCACTTGCTTTCAAGGCTCATCACCCTGCACAGCCACCGACAATGATGATGATGATGATCCACTGTCTTGTTCGGGTGCAACATTGGTTGACTTCCTCATCCCCATTGCTTGAATTTGTACATTAATTAGTAAACTAAATTTTTGCTCCAACGACTATGCATATATATAGGTTTCATGAGATGTATCAATATAATTAGATAGAAATTTGAAGAAAAGCTTAAGCATACAAATCTTTGTGTCTGATCATCCTTGAAAATCATCACGAAGACTCCAATCCTCAATTGGTGAGATTTCACAAAGTCACCTGAAAAAACCAATAATATTTTACAATTTGTAAGAAAATTATTTTTATTTTCATTACCTGAATCAATATAGTGGACTATATGACTCTTGATCTCTAAGGAATGCCTTTACACCTTACCTTCTTAACACTATCACAACGAGACTCGAATTAGGTATTTTGTGTTACTTACCGATTATATGCGAGAAAGCATCTTCACTGTTGCGTATGTGGTAATGGATTTGTAGGAACTTAGCTAACTATAATTCAATGTTGTAGATGTTCCCATCTCGGAACTATGTGTTCCAACAAACTATTCATGTAATTTGGATTAATCACACTGTTGGCACACATTGTGCAAATACTTTTTTGAATAATTCTTATGTCATCGCTAAAAGAAGTTTTAGGATTGTGTTAGAACTTCTTTTAGCCTACAATAGGAAATCCAATTAGATAGATGTTTTTATGTATACTTCTAATCTATTTAATATAGAAAAAATCCAGTTTTGACCAAAAAAATAAAGGAGCATAAATCTTCACTTACCTATTTTCTCAAGAACATACACTGCTAGTATTATTTGTCCAAAACCTGTAATATTATATTACATTAATTAATGCACAAAGTACCATATATATATAATTAAAAACTTAAAATTAATATTTGTTCTTAATTAATTACCTATATTTAAATCTCCAAATTTTAACTACAGTTATGTCATCCATGAACATGAAAAAATCTTCTTTTGCTTCCAAAGGAGGCATGTGTTTTTTCTTATTTTGACGATTCTCAATATCTAAAAAAGAGTTCGAAAATTACGAATATGGGACTATAGAAAAGCATTCAATCCTTAAAAAGAAATATTTGATTGAGTATAGAGAAATCAAGGAATTTAGGCCAAAATACGAAATAAAAATAAAATAAATTTTTTCTTTCCCTGTGAATTTTATATCTTAATTGGATCTTCTTCCATAATGGTATGAAACAATAGTTTCATTGGGGTAGATATATAAATCACTTTATATCTAACAAGCTCGGTAGGCGGGTTGGTCTAGGTGGAGAAAAAAAAATTGAACTTACAATTTTTTTTTTTTAAGATATATATTTTCTTAGAGAAATAGATGTGATATTCTAGCATAGTGGCATATTGATACCATAAAGGAGGGGAAAAGAAAATTCCAAGGAATTAAAAAAGAAAAAATAAAATTGAATATTTGTCCAAGGGATTACACCTAGCAAAAAAAAAAGTATTTTGTTTTAGTTCATTCTGTCGTCACATTTAAAATAACATATAGTCTAAATTTAGCAACACCTTTCCCTTCCGATATGTTGCAAGAAATGGATATTGTGCAACTTCAAGTTATTAATTATATGTTTATGGAAATGAAAAATTGATTCGAGTGATTTATAACACAGCTCTTCAATTAGTTCGAATTTGTTTAATATTGAATTGAGACCAAGTCAAAAAAGAAATTTGGTGAAGAAGTCCATGCTTCTTCCACGCCCATGACAAGAGTTGAAATAGGTATTTCATGTTACATTTACAAGTTCTTATCACATGCAGGACTTTAACGATGTAGAATATGAATTTGATAGACGAAATCGAAAAACAATAATAAAATAAGAACACACGATTTACCCAGGTTCACCCCAATTTAGGGCTACGTCCTGAAAACGGAATTCACTATTATTATATTTTAGTTCAATTAACTAGTTACAATGATATCCCTATATATAGGCGCCTAAACCCTACATATCACTGGGCCTAAACCCTACATATCACTGGGCCTAAACCCTACCTATCACTGGGCTTAAACCCTACATATCACTGAAACCCTCGCCCGCTGTCCGGGCAGTGGGACCCCCGAGGCGGGGGCTTCGACCCCGAAATGTCCTCGAAATATTTACCAACTCCAACATCACAGTCGTACAAAGCCCTTTCAGGGAAAGAATCATCTTATTATCATAGTTGTACAAAGTCATTATAGGGAAAGATTAATCTTATTTTTAATGTAACTCTAGCTTACAACGAAAGTCGAATTAGATATCTCGTGTTACATTTATAAGTAACTTACCAAAATTGCACAAAGCATTCTTGGGAAAGAGGTTCGCCTTATTTGTTCACCAATTTAATTTTATTTTACACTAGAAAATAGTAGATCTAACATTTATAAATTTATTTAATGATTTCTATCACAAATCGAACTAAACAAATACTAAAATATAAGAAACTATCAATTAATTTTATTTTACACTAAAAAAAAAGTAGATCTAACATTTACAAAATTTATTTAATATTTTATATCATTGATTTGACTCAAAAAATCATCTAATAATAACGATACATTTTGAATAAATTTAAACTATTTAAAATTTGTTAATCTATTCATTTAAATTTTTTTCATATATCCCTCAATTGTATGTTCAAAAAGTACAAGAAATGAATAAAGTGTAAAAAAACGAGAACATAATAGCATTAAAAGAAATAAAATATACACGAACTGGAGGTGTCGGAGGAACAGAAATCCTGCTAGATCTTTGCCTTCCAGTTCTAGATTCTTCTCTCCTTTTTATCCTAATGTTTTCAAGTTTTTTTTTAAAGTTTCAACTCTTTTATATGCCAACTATTGTTGTTTTTTTTCCTCTTTTCTTTTTTTCTTTTTTTTAATTTTTTAAAGAAAAATGTATTAGCATTCAGTAAATGGGAAGAATCTATTGAAAGAAAAAAAAAGTGGGAAGAAATTTTTTTGGAGGTAAATGTTTAATATTTAGAAATTATATGGACATGTTAATAAATATATGTTAGAATAATTTGTGAGTTTGGTCACAAACAAATTTATGTTTGGCAAGCATAGTCCCTAAATATTTTTTTAACTTTTAAGGTCTCAAATATTTTTTTAAGTGAACAATAAAATCCTTTTCGACGGATTCTCTCAAAAGCTTTAAAAATTTAACGGTTTTTACATTTAGTTAATTAAAAATAAGGGTAAAAAAGTCATTACATGTAAAAAGAAAGAAAAAAAATAAAAAAAAATTAAATGAAGGGATAAAAATATTTTTATATTTAAAATTTAAAATTTTAAAAATAAAATATCTATCAAAATAGTGAGAATATCAAAATTCCTTTGTCAATCTTCTTCTTCTTCGACTACAAACAAGATTTTTATTATTTTCTGACATCTCTGAAGAAAAAAAAAGACAAAGAGAATCTTTTGTAAAAAGAAAAATTTTCTACTGAAATATTTTTGTTGGAAGAAAAACTTTCATTATTAATAAAAAAAAATGTTCATTCTCTTCTTTTATATATTATAATATATATATATATATATATATATTTTTTTTTTTTTAAATATTAGAAAACAATAAAAATCGTATTTGTATTCGAAGAAGATGAAGATTGACGAAGAATTTGATAGATTTTTTATTTTTAAAATTTTAAATTTTAAATGTGAGGACATTTTTATCTTTTTGTTTAAATATTATTTTTAGTTTTGTACTTTTGTAATGACTTTTTTATCCTTGTTTTTAATTAATTAAATTTAAAAACTGTTAAATTTTTAAAGTTTTTGACACAATCGGTCTAATGGACTTTATTGTTCACTTAAAAAAAAGTTTAGAACTTTAAAAGTTAAAAACAATATTTTGGGACTAAGGTTGTCAAACATAAATTTGTTTGGACCAAAGTCCCCAAAACTTTCAAATAATATCTTATTCTTATATTTCAAATAATATAGCTCTCATTTAATGAACTTTTCTACTTATGATTGAAGTGTTATTTAACTAATACCTTAAGGTCCACACTTAATAAATAACTAAATTTTTATCTTTATTAACTCAAATTTATAAATACAATATTTAAATTAGTTGTCCCATAAAATTTTAAATTATTTTCTCTCAAAAATTTAAAATTTCTGTATAAATATTTCCTTTTATTTTTTATTTTTTTTTAAAGAAGAAGAATTCCTCTTGATTTCAAGTTTTTTTTCCAAAATTTTTTTAGTTATATTTTATAAATTTATTATATATTTTTTTAACATGTTCAAAATTATTTTAAATTTGTTAATCATTTAATTTTAAAAACTTTATATATACATCTATGTATTCCCATAAAATGTAAAAAAGAAATATAAAAAAATATTGTAACAAAAAAAAAATAAAAGAAAAAGGAAATGGAAAAGAATTAAAGTAAATTAAACATACACAAGCATGTGATTATGGAGCTATTAACTCCCACTTCTCTCCTTTTAATCCTTAATTTTTCAATTTTTCAACAATTTGATAATAAATAAAAAAGAATTTACTTATTTTTAAAATATGAATTAAACTCCCAAACAAAATAATATTTGGAGAGTTTGCACAAAATCTATATCTAATCTCATTTTTAATATTCATTTTCTGCTTAAATGACATTGTCTTTTTCCCTTTCTTTATATACACATATGTATTAATTGGTATGTGAAGTTTAATCATTTGTTTAGATATAATTTAGCTCGTATGTTTGTGTTTTAATCCCAACAATTGTTATAAGAATGTCAAATAAGTTATTTGAGCATTTCTAATATATATATATATATATATATATATATATATTCAAAGAAAGAATAGTGCAAACTCAAGAATCTCCAATCAAATATAACACACTTTTCCAAAAATTTTAAATTTAATAAAGTAAGATTTCATTTTTAAACAAAATATGGCTTTTCACATGAATCACAAGATAATTAAAATCATCCCAAATATGCATTTCTTCTAAATAAATAAACATACAAATTATAAGATATTTCCATGAAGAACACAATTCAAACATTAATAACTAGAGATATCAAAATACATTTTTTGTTCATCAGTACCAACAACCACAATCAATAACACAAAATACACAAACAAAACATAAAAACAAAAGTACTAATATATATATATATATATATATATTAGTGCTTTTGTTTATATATATATATATATATATATATATATATTGTTTGCAAGATAGATTGATAAATAGATAGATAGTGTCTTCCCATCATATAAGATTTTCATAAATACCCCTAATATTCTGGCAAGTCTTCAATGTCGCCCATATCAAGCAAATCCATTGGAAAACCCTGCAAGCCATCAGCGTAACTAGAACTACTACTTCCTCCCGCTTCTGGTACTGTAGCTCCAGTAGGAGGAAGAAAAGGCAGCTCTTGGTTATCATTTGCTTCCAAGGCTCCATCACCCTGCACAGCTACCGACAATGATGATGATGATTCACCATCCTGTTCAGGTGCATCATCGATTGACTTCCTCTTCCCTATTGCCTGAATTTGTGCATTAATTATTAAATTAAATTTTTGTTCTAACAACTAAACACACACACACATATATATAAGTTTCATGAGATGCATCAATATAATTAGATAGAAATTTGATAAAAAAGCATAAGCATACAAATCTTTGTGTTTGGTCATCTTTGTAAATCATCAAGAAGTCTCCAATCCTCAATTGGTGAGATTTCACAAAGTCGCCTGAAAAAACCAATAATGTTTTATAATTTGTAAGAAATTTATTTATTTTTTCATTACTTGAATAACTATAGTGAACTATATGACTCTTGCTCTCTAAGGAATGCTTTTACACCTTACCTTCTTAACACTATCACAACGAGACTCGAATTAGGTATTTTGTGTTACTTACAGATTATATGCGAGAAAGCTTCTTCACTGTTGCGTATGTAGTAATGGATCTGTAGGAACTTAGCTAACTCTAATTCAATGTTGCAGATGTTCTCATCTTGAAACTATGTGTTCCAACAAACCATTCATGTAATTTGGATTAATCACACTGTTGGTACATATTGTGCAAATACTTTTTTAAATAATTCTTATGTCATCGCTAAAAGAAGTCTTAGAATTGTGTTAGAACTTCTTTTAGCCTAAAATAGAAAATCCAATTAGATAGACATTTTTATGTATACTTCTAATCTATTTAAATATAGAAAAAATCCAGTTTTGACCAAAAATAAATAATAATAAAGGAGCATAAATCTTTACTTACTTGTTTTCTCAAGAACATACACTCTGCTAGTATTGTTTGGCCAAAACCTATATTATTACATTATATTAATTAATACACAAAGTATCACATATATATATATATATATATATATAATATATATATATAATTAAAAACTTAAAATTAATATTTGTTCTTAATTAATTACCTGTATCTAAATCTCCAAATTTTAACTTCAGTTATGTCATCCATGAATATGAAAAAACCTTCTTTTGCTTCCAAAGGAGGCATGTATTTTTCTGCAAACTTCTGAGAAAAGGGACAAGGAAAATTAGAACTTTTCATGTTTTTTCCCCTCATTATATGTAATTGTGAATGACAAATTAAGAATCAAACCTTGGGGAGAACAATGCGGCCTTCATCCTTGATATCACTGTATTTTAGTCTTTTTTCAAAAAGAAAATTGAGTGTTGATAGATTCACCTCCTGTAATATTAAAATTATTATACAAAAAAAGTATAAAAATCTAAAATTAAACATTAATAATTAAAAAACCCCAAAAAATCAAAGGTAACAAACTCTTCACTTTAAATCATCTAAAATTAATAATTAATAATTTTTAAAAAAAACCCCCAAAAATAAAATATAACAAACTCTTTATTTTTATTACAATCTTGCCTCAATTGAAAAAAAAACAATAACTTTGATTCATGTAAAAACAAATATTTGTTTTCTTAAGAAATTCAAAATTAAATTCGTCAAATCTAATTTATCATTTTCTTTTGGAAAATCAACACTTATGTTCTAATAGAATAGTAGATCTAACATTTCATAAATTTATTTAACGATTTCTATCACAGATCTGACTCAAAGAATTAGTAGAATATAAAACAAATGTCCATTTAATTTTATTTTACACTTTAAGATTGTAGATCTAACATATGATAAATTTATTTAACGATTTCTATCACAGATCTGGCTCAAAAAATTAGTAAAATATAAAACAATACCAATTTAATTTAATTTTACACTAAAAAGTAGTAGATCTAACATTTGATAAATTTATTCAATGGTTTTTATCACAGATCTGACTCAAAACATTAGCAAAATATAAGAAAGTGTCAATTAATTTTATTTTATACTAAAAAAATAGTAGATCTAATATAAGATAAATTTATTTAACGACTTTTATCACAGATCTGACTCAAAAAAATTATCAACAAATGATAACGATACATGTATGATTTTCTTTTTTGAATAAATTCAACCTTATTTTAAATTTTTTTCATATATACATCAATTGTATGTTCAAAAAATACAAGAAATGAATAAAAAATGTAAGAAAAAACGAGAATAAAATAGAATTAAATGAAATAAAACATACACGAGGAGGAGGTGTTGGAGGAACAGGAATAGTAGATCTTTGTCTCCCAGTTCTAGACTCTTCTCTCCTATTCATCCTAATTTTTTCAGTCTTTTTAAAACTCTGGCTCTTTTCTCTAGTAACTGTTATTGTTTTCTGTTGTTTCTTCTTCTTCTTCTTCTTCTTTTAAAATTTTTTTAGAGAGAAATGTAGCATTCAGTAAGTTGGAAGAATTGATTGCAATAAAAAAAAATGTAAGTGGGAAGAATTTTTTTGTGCTTAATTTTTTTGGGGGGGGTAAATGCTTAATTTATGAAATATATGGGCATATCAATAAATATATGTTATAATTAATGCAATAAATATTCTAATTTAAATTTTTAAAAATTAAGTATAAAGAAATGTAAGAACATTATTTTTAGCAATTGAGATTATTTATATTTTCAGTAGGATTATACCAAGACAAGACGAGATACACATGAAATATATATTAAGCTGTCTCCAAAGAATTAACTCTTCTATTAGAGAAATTTGCATTGGTATGGTTTGATTTTATATTTCTTTATATTTCTTTTTTGCCTTTTTGTAATTGATCTTTCTCAAAGATGTGTCTTTCAGTTCAAAGATAATTAGTTTCTCAATTTTTTTTTCAATTAATATTTATAAAATATATAATTTTCTTTAATAAATCGCATATAATAATTATAAATAATTTCAAAATATCAAATAATATCTTATTCTTATTCTTGTATTTCAAATAATATAATTTTCATTTAATAAACTTTTCTTTTCATTGTTGGAGTGTTATTTAACTGATACCTTAAGGTCCACATTTAATAAATAAATAAAAATTTACTTTTATTGACTCAAATATATAACCAGAATATTTAAATTAGTTGTCCCATAAAATTTTAAATTATTTGCTCTCAAAGATTTAAAATTTGTATATTAGCTTATTTTCTTATATAAAAAAAGGAAATATTACTCATATTTTATAAATTTATTATATATTTTTTTTAGCATGTTCAAAATTATATAAAATTTGTTAAAAAATATTGAATTTAGAAGAAAAAAATTCTTCTCGAGATATACATTTTCCTAGAGAAATAGATATGATATCACATAGAGCATTTTGATACCAAAGGGGAGGGGAAAAGGAAATTCCAAGGAATTCAAAAAACAAATATGAAATAACAGACGGTCTAAATTTAACAACACTTTTCCCTCCCGATATGTTGCAAGAAAGGGATATTGTGCAACTTCAAGTTATTAATTATATACTTTATGGAAGGAAAAAATTAATTCGAGGGATTTATGACACAACTCTTCAATTAGTTTGGACTTGCTTAATATTGAATTGAGACCAAGACAAAAAAAAATTCTTCTAGCGAAGAAGCCGGTGTTTCTTTTGTTGAAATAAGGATAAATGTTCACTTTATTTATTACATGCGCATAACGAGAGTCAATTTAGTTATTTGGTATAATATTTTACAAGTTATTTACTATAATTGTACAAGTTATTAACTATATATATATATATATATATATAATAATATATATATAGTATGTTTAATGAGATGCATCAATATAATTAGATGGAGATTTGATAAAAAGCGTATGCGTGCAAATCTTTATGGCTAATCGTCTTTGTAAATTATTACGACGTCTCCAATCCTCAATTGGCAAGATTTCACAAATTTATCTTAAAAAAACCAATAATATTTTACAATTTGTCAGAAAATTATTTTTATTTTCATTACCCTGAATCACAATAGTAGTTGTTCTTAACCAATAATATGACTCTTGCTCTCTAGGGAAAGCCCTTACACCCTATCTTCTTAACAGTATCACAACAAAAGTGGAATAAGGTGTTTCGTGTTATATTTACAAATTTCTTATAATAGTTGTTCCCTTTCCTTTCGAAAGGATCAAAATCAAATGAGCAAAGATTCTCTTTCTATCAAGCAAAGATATACTTCTAACCTCTCAATAACTAAGAGAGAAAAATGCTTGAGTTCGGATTTTGTTTTTTTTTTTTTTTTTTTTGCAAAAGAAAAAGGTAGCATTCCTAATTAATCACAACTTAATCCAGTCATATTTATTGCTCATTGTAATCTCATATATCCGACCATTCTAAGCGAGAATTAAATTTATTGTCAAAGATGTGAAGAAATAGGTTTTACATTCCACTCCAATCGTGCGAGAATGAACTAATGTCCCTTCTGAGTGTCTCAATTGAATTCCCAATAAATGGTATTTTTCATAGAAATTGTATTCTTTCTTATTTCGACGATCCTCAATATCGATAAAAGAGTTCAAAAATTACTAAATATGGGACTATAGAAATGCATTCAATCCTTAAAAAGGAAGATTTGATTGAGTATTAAGGAGTCAAGGAATGTAGGCCAAAATACCAAATGAAAGTAGAACCATTTTTTTCATTTCCGAGGAAGTTATATCTTACCTGGATCTTCTTCCATAATGGTATGAAACAATAGTCTTATTAGGGTATATATACAAATCACTTTATAATCTAACAAGCTAGGTAGGCGGGTTGGTCCAGGTGGAGAGAAAAAAAATTGAACTTACAAATATTTTTTCCTGGAGAGATACATTTTCTTAGAGAAGTAGATATGATATCGTGGCATAGCGGCATTTTGATACCACAGGAGAGGAGAAAAGAAAATTCTAAGGAATTTAAAAAGAAAAGAAAAAAGAAATTAGATCTTCGTCCAAAGGATTACACTTAGAAAAAAAAAGCATTTTGTTTTAGTTCATTCTATCGTCACAAATGAAATAACAACGCTCTAAATTTAGCAACACGTTTCCGTCTCGATATGCCTCAAGAAAGGGATATTGTGCAACTTCAAGTTATTAATCATATGTTTTACGAAAAGAAAAACTGATTCTAAGGGATTTATGACACAACTCTTCAATTAGTTTGGACTTGCTTAGTATTGAATTGAGACCAAGTCAATTTTTTTTTTTTTTGTTGAATAAGCCCGTGCTTATTTTGTTGAAATAACACCTTATTACTTATATGCTCATGACGAGAGTCAATTTAGGCATTTACTATAACTTTTTACAAGTTATTTACTACAATTGTACAAAGTGTTGGTGGCAAAAGATTCACCTTATTTCTTACACACCCATGACAAGAGTTGAAATAGGTATTTTTTGTTACACTTATAAGTTACTTATCACCGTTGTACAAAGAGCTTTTAGGGAAAGTTTCATCTTATCTTTAACGTAACTCTAGCTTACGACGAAAGTCAATTTAGGTATTTTCTACTACATTTATAAGTTATTTACCACAATTGTACAAAGCATTCCTGAGGAAGTGGTTCGACTTATTTGTTACATAAATCTATCTTATGACCAGAGTTGAATTACGAATTTTGTTTTATATTTATATGTTATTTATCACAATTGTACAAAGCGCTCTTATATGAAGATTTGTTTAATTTCTTACTTAACTTTAGCTTACAAAAAGAGTTGAATTGGATATTTTATAAAGTACTTTCGAGAGAGTGCTTCATCCTATTTTGTGTATGTGCCACTTTTCGCGGCAATTTGGAAAAGGTTGCAATCAATAGGGTTGCAACACCATTAAAAAAGATTTTTTGCTTAAGAAATCTAAAATTAAATTCATCAAATCTAATTTATCTTTTTTTTTTTGACAAATTAACTCTTTTAATATCATAAAATAGTAGATTTAACATTTGATAAATTTATTTATCGATTTCTATAATTGATTAGACTCAAAAAATTAGTAAAGTATAAAAAATACCAATTTAATTTTATTTTACACTAAAACATTATAGATGTAACAAATAATAAATTTATTTAACTATTTCTATTGACTCAAAAAATTAATAAAGTATAAAAGAAAATGTCAATTTAATTTTATTTTACACTAAAAATTTGTAAATCTAACATAAAATAAATTTATTTAACTATTTTTATCACATATCTAACTCAAAAAATTAGTAAAATATAAGAAAGTGCCAATTAATTTTATTATACACCAAAAAAACAGTAGATATAACATTTCATAAATTTACTTAATATTTTTTATCATTGATTTGACTCAAAAAATTATCAATAAATTATAACGGTACATATATAATTTTTTTAAAAAAAATAATTTCAAATCTTACTTTAAATTGTTTAGTCATTTCATTTTTAAATTTTTATATAGACATTAATTGTAAGAAAAAATGAGAACATAATAAAATTTAAGGAAATAAAACCGGAGAGGAGGTGTCCGAGGAACAGGAATCATACTTAGATAGCTGTCTCCTTGTTCTATGCTCTTCTCTTCTTTTCACCTTAATATTTTCATGTTTTTTAAATATTCTTTTATCAATATTTGTATAAGTATATATCATGTAAATTGATAATTTGTAACATAATAATATTTGTTGATTTAATGGCAAGCATATTTTTTTTATTCTATTGTAGATATATAGTAGTATGGTAACTAAATACATTTTTATTAATATTTACAGTTCTTATCATTTAATTAAAAATATTAAAATTCAAGAAATTAAACAAATCATTCATATATTTTAAAGTCAAAAAAAGTTTTAAATTTTACACTACTCATTTGTAAATATAAGAAATATGTATTTCAATCTATGAATAGGTGGCATTTTTTTTTTATTCAATAATTATAAAATATATATAAAGAAAACAATTGCCTTTCATCTTTTAAAGTTATTTAAATTTAGATAACAATAAAAAAAATTTAAAATAATTTATTAGGACAATATTTAAATTATTTATTATTTATGTAATTTTAATTTAATTTTCCTCTCAAGATTTAAATTTTGAAAACAAAAATTTTGAATTTTTTGTTTTTCCACTTAATTCAAAGTGTTATTTAACTAAAACTTTAAGGTTCACATTTAATAAATAATTAAAATTTTAACTTTTATTAACTTAAATTTATAACCAATATTTTAAATTATTTATGTTTCATCAATTTTAAATTATTTTCTCTCAAAGTCTTAAATTTGTATATATCTTATATATATTTCCTCTTGTTTTCTTTCTTTTTCAAAAAAGGAAATTTCCTCTTGATTTCAATTTTTTTTTTCCAAATTCTTTTCATTGTAATTTATAAATTTATTACATTTTCTTTAACGTGTTGAAGATTATTTTAAATTTGTTAATCATTCAATTTTAAAAATTTTGTATATACATATATCATATTCTTATCAAATGTAAGCCATCAGAGTTTAAAAGAAAATGAAAACATATTGTAAGAAAAACAAAAAAACAAAAAAAAAAAGGAATAGAATTAAGGAGAAGGTAATTTTGAAGATATTAGAATTCTAGTAAACATCTTTAAATATTTATTTTTGTTTATATTTTTTTTGTAAAGAGGCTACCTAAATTAGACCGGACACACATGAAATATGTGTGCAACAATACTTAAAAATATGTGTAAGTTACCATTATTTATTATTATATTTTATGCAAAGATACTACATTATTATTCTTTTATTGTATTTTTTGTAAGAATCCTACATGTAAGGGACACACGTGAATTACGTGATTTTTATTGGCACTTAAAAATGTGTTCATATGTTATTTTTTATTCTTGTATTTATTCTAAGGATTCTTCCTAAATAAAATGGAACACACATGGAATATGTGTATCGTAATGGTTAAAATGTGTGTATATAATGTTATTTATTATTATTGTATTTATTGCGAGGGCTATATCTCAACAGGAACACACATGAAATACGTGTGTCATAGTGCTTAAAAAATATGTGCATATGTTGTCATTTATTATTATTGTATTTATTGCGAGGATTCTACCTCAACAGAATGGAACACGCGTGAAATACGTGTCCTAGTGCTTAAAAAATATGTGCATATATTGTAATTTATTATTATTGTATTTATTGCGAGGATTCTACCTCAAAAGAATGGAACACGCGTGAAATATGCGTGTCCTAGTGCTTAAAAATGTGTGTATATATTGTCATTTATTATTATTGTATTTATTGCGAGGATTTCACCTTAACAGAATGGAATACGCGTGAAATAAGCGTGTCCTAGTGCTTAAAAATGTGTGCATATATTGTCATTTATTATTATTATATTTATTGTGAGAATTCTACCTCAACAGAATGAAACACACGTGAAATACGTGTGTCCTAGTGCTTAAAAATGTGTGCATATATTATCATTTATTATTATTGTATTTATTGCGATGACTCTACCTCAACAAAATGGAACACGCATGAAATACACATGTCCTAGTGCTTAAAAATATGTGCATATATTTTCATTTATTATTATTGTATTTATTGCGATGACTCTACCTCAACAAAATGGAACACACATGAAATACGCGTGTCTTAGTGCTAAAAATGTGTGCATATTTTCATTTATTATTATTGTATTTATTGCGATGACTCTACCTCAACAGAATAGAACACGCATGAAATACCCGTGTCCTAGTGCTTAAACATATGTGCATATATTTTCATTTATTATTATTGTATTTATTGCGATGACTTTACCTCAACAGAATGGAACACGCATGAAATACACGTGTCCTAGTGCTTAAAAATATGTGCATATATTTTCATTTATTATTATTGTATTTATTGCGATGAATCTACCTCAACATAATGGTACACGCATGAAATACATGTGTCCTAGTCCTTAAAAATATGTGCATATATTTTCATTTATTATTATTGTATTTATTGCGATGACTCTACCTCAACAGAATGGAACACGCATGAAATACGTGTGTCCTAGTGCTTAAAAATATGTGCATATATTTTCATTTATTATTATTGTATTTATTGCGATGACTCTACCTCAACAGAATGGAACACGCATGAAATACGTGTGTCCTAGTGCTTAAAAATATGTGCATATATTTTCATTTATTATTATTGTATTTATTGTGATGACTCTACCTCAACAGAATGGAACACGCATGAAATACGCATGTCCTAGTGCTTAAAAATATGTGCATATATTTTCATTTATTATTATTGTATTTATTGTGATGACTCTACCTCAACAGAATGGAACACGCATAAAATACGTGTGTCCTAGTGCTTAAAAATGTGTGCATATATTTTCATTTATTATTATTGTATTTATTGCGATGATTCTACCTCAATAGAATGGAACACACATGAAATATACGTGTTCTATTGCAAGGACCTACCTACATACATGTTGTCATTTTTTATCATTTTATTTTAAAAATAAACACTTTTGTTCTCAGAAAATACTACTCACTAATTCATTATTTTGAAAAATTGAAAAAATAAATTCATTTCCAAATGAATTCTAGAAAACTAATAAAAATATAAGAAAGTGTCAATTTTATTTTATTTTACACTAAAAAATATTAGATCTAACCTTTGATAAATTTATTTGATGATTTATATCACTAATTTAACTTAAAAATTAGTGGAATGTAAGGAAATGTCAATTTAATTTTATTTCACACTAAAAAAATAAATTTAACATTTGATAAATTTATTTAATAATTTCTATTATTGATTTGACTCAAAAAATTAGGAAGATATAAGAAAGTGTCCTCTAAAAAATAAGTCAATTTAATTTTATTTTACTAAAAAAATTTAACATTTGATAAATCTATTTAATAATTTCTATGACAAATTTTGAATCAAAAAATTAATAAAATATAAGAAAGTGTCAATTTAATTTTATTTACACAAAAACAATAGTAGATCTAGCATTTGATAAATTTATTTCATATTTTCTATAAATAATTTTTTAATCATTTAATTTTAAAAATTTCATATATACATCAATCGTATGTTTATAGAATGTAAGCAATAACAATTTAAAAGAAACGAATAAAACATGTAAGAAAAAAAATACTTTGGCTCTTCTCTTTGCTTTTTCTTTTTTGAAAAAGAAATGTATTTGTGTCATTCAGTAAGCAGGTGGAATTGTTTTTGTACTTAATATATATTATATTTTTTTATATTAATTGAAATTCCTGTACGATTTTTACCTTTATTATATCTCAAACTTACGAACTCATGACTTTTGTTTTTACTGTAGTTGTAGGAGGAGGAAGAAAAGGCAACTCCTGGTTATCATTTGCTTCTAAAGCTCCATCACCCTGCACAACCACCGACAATGATGATGATGATCCTGTTGGGAAAAAACACGAAACTGGCACAAACGATAAACTAACAAATGCGGAATTAATCTTCGTTTGACCAAAACTTTTCCCGACCCGAATGAACCTATGAGGATGCAAACAAATAGGGTATACAAGGTATAATCAAAACAGCCCCAAAACAATAATAATGAGACACCAAATTTTAGCGTGGAAAACCTCTCAGAAAAGGAGAGTAAAAACCACGGGACTACTAGAGCCGCTTAAAATCCACTATCACCAAATAGAGCAATACAAAGTCTTCCCTAGATATACTAGAGGTATACTACAAACATCATATACTTGGAATCAAACAACATCAAGCATATGGAATCAAACTACAATCAACAAAAGAAAGATATCACCAAAAAAACACAGCAGCGAACAGAGGCTGTAAAACCTGACATAGAAACGTGATTAACACATCTCCACCGTTGAATAAGGTCACCCAGATGTGGTGAAGACTCTGCCCAAAATTCAGAATGATCCAACGGTTCAATCTCTGGAAAACTAAGGTTTTCAACAGGTATGTATGAAGGTGACGAATTTTTCTTCTTCTTCTTTTGTGTGTTCCCCACCGAGGCAAATCAATCATCCAATCAGTCAAAAATAAGTTTTTCTTCTTTTTGGTAGTGGGAGACAAAGAGAAAAGGAAACTAATGATTATTTTATATTTCCTTTCCTTTCACATGGGCAAAAGGACCCATCAAATCTCCCCCGTTTTGTCTATGTGGAAAGAGTTCGCCATCCCCGGCATCAGCATCTTCAACTTTCCCCTTGCTAAACCTTTAGTCAACATGTCGGAACAATTATCATCGGTGTGAACTTTTTCAAGTTCAAACAGCTGTCTTCAATAGCATCTCTAATCCAATGATACCTAACATCAATATGTTTGACTCTTTTATGAAGTGTAGAGTAGCAAGGTGGATAGCACTTTGATTATCACAAAAAACCACGTAGCGCTGTTGCATAAAGCCAAGCTCTTGCATAAATCTTTTCAACCACAATAGTTCCTTGCACGCTTCTGTTGCTGCAATATACTCTGCCTCTGTAGTAGACAAAGCAACACACTTTTGCAGTCTTGACTGCCATGACACAGCTCCCCTGCAAAAGTCATCAAATAACCAGATGTAGATTTCATGTTGTCCTTATTTCCTGCCATATCAGCATCCGTATAACCAACAAGCATTGGTTCTCCATTCCCAAATGTTATACCCAATTTGGAATACCACGTAAATATCTAAAGATCCACTTAACCGCTTCCCAATGCTTTTTACCAGGATTTGACAGAAACCGACTAACAACACACTACTGCATGGGCAATATCAGGTCTTGTACACACCATTGCATACATCAAGCTTCCAACTGCTAATGCATATGGGACTCTATCCATATCTTCAATCTCCTCCTTTGAAGAAGGGCAATCTTATCAGTTAGTTTAAAATTGGAAGTAAGAGGTGAACTAACCGCTTTGGCTTTAGCCATGTTGAATCTGCAAAGCACCTTCTCAATGTATTGCTCTTGTGACATGTGAAGCTTCTTTGAAGCTCTATCTCTAGTAATCCGAATGCCAAGAATCTGTTTTAACTGGCCCCAAGTCTTTCATAGAAAAGAACTTGCTTAATTCTTTCTTCACCTGAACAATCCTCTCTGCATTCTTGCCAATAATCAACATGTCATCAACATAAGTAATAAGATAATGAAATCATCATCACCAAACCTCTGAAAGAAAACACAGTGATCTGAAATAGTCTTTCGGTAGCCTTGCTTCCCCATAACACTCAAATTTCTTGTACCACTGTCTTGGTGTTGTTTCAACCCATAAAGACTTTTATGAAGCTTACATACATAGTCTTCTTTACCTTTAACCTGAAAACCTTCAGGTTGCTCCATATAGATTTCCTTATCCAAGTCACCATGAAGGAAAGCTGTCTTGACATCCATTTGCTCAACCTCAAGATCAAGACTAGCTGCCAAACCAAGAATCACCCGAATGGAACTCATCTTCACAACTGGAGAGAAAATCTCATCAAAATCAATACCCTTTCTTTGGCTGAACCCTTTAACCACCAATCTAGCTTTGTATCTAGGTCTTGAGGTATGTTCTTCAGTCTTCACTTTGTAGACCCACTTGTTCTTCAAAGCTTTCTTGCCCTTAGGCAACTTCACTAATTCAAAGGTATTGTTTCATGCAAGGAATTCATTTCATCTTGCATGCTTCAGCTTCAACCCACTCCCTTTTATGATCATCTTCCATAGCCTCTCATAACACTCGGGCTCCCCCCATCAGTGAGTAAGACATACTCATCAGCAGAAAAACGGGTGGAAGGATGTCGGTCTCTGGTAGACCGCCTAAGTGGGACAATTGTTGGCATGCCTGGTACTGGTAACTCTGGATGAGGACCCTCATCCAACTCTTGTTGCTCTTGAATATCATTATCAGTACCATGTTGTTCATCATTTTGAATATTATCTTCATTAATTGGTTCAGAATGTTGTGGAGGAACAGGATCCAAATCCGTAAGATCATCAGTATATTGAGGAATTATCTTTGTCTTCTCAATATCCTTCAAACTTTGATCTTCTACAAATCAGCATCCAAGCTTCTTACAAGTTTCTTCAGAACTGGATCATAAAACCTGTGTCCAAACTCATCTCCCCCATAACCAAGGAATATACATGGCTTGGTCTTCACATCAAGCTTTGTTCTTTCATCTTTGGGAATATGCACAAAAGCCTTGCATCCAACACCTTCAGATTTTCATATGAAACATCTTTGCCGCTCCAAAACCCTGTCAGAACATCAAAAGACAAGGAACACAAGGAGTAAGATTAATAACATGTACCGCTGTTCAAAGCTTCACCCCAGAAGGAATTAGGTAACCCTGCATGTTGAAGCATCTAACCCTTTCAGCCAATGTTCTATTCATCCTTTCGGCTAAACCATTCAACTGTGGTGTCTTTGGAGGAGTCTTTTGGTGCCGAATACCTTTCTCTTTACAATAAGCATCAAAAGGACCAATGTATTCACCTCCATTATCTGTTCGAATACACTTGAGCTTCTTCTCAGTTGTGCCTCTCAACCAAGGCATGAAACTGCTTAAACACATCCAAAACTTGATCTTTAGACTTCAAAGTATAAGCCCATACCTTCCTAGAATGATCATCAATAAATGTGACAAATATAAGCAGCCCCCAAGTGTTCTAGTCTTCATAGGACCACAAACATCTGAATGTATCAAATCAAGTATACCTTCTCTTCTATGAGGAGGATGACTTTTAAAGGAAACTCTTCTTTGCTTACCAGCCAGACAATGAGAACACTTCTTTAATTGAACATCATGCAAATCGGGCAAGGCATCTTTCTTCAACAATATAGACATCCCTTTTTCACTCATGTGAGCAGTCTCTTATGCCATAAGTCGGTCATATCAGCACTCATTAATAAATTAACCGAGTCTTTGGAGATCTTTGGATGTGTCATATACAACTTGGAACTTCTTTTACCTTTTGCCACGACTAAAGAACCACGAGTGAGTTTCCAAATACCATCACCAAGGGTACTGTGATAACCATCATCATCAAGTGTTCCCGCGGAGATTAAGTTAAGTCTAATATCTGGAACAGTTTTACATTGTGTAAAACCAACTCCATCCCAGTGTCAAACTTCAAGCAAATCCCCAACGCCTACATCTTTGATAGCCCTTTATTACCCATCTTAACAATCCCGAAGTCACCAGGGTATAATGAGAAAAATTCCCTTTGTGTCACATGACAAGTAGCACCACTGTCAACAACCCAACTCGAAGAATCATGTGCAATGTTCACCATATCATAATCACACAAATAAAGAACTCTTCTGTAGCAATATTAACTTCAGAAGTATCATTGCCACCTTATCTTTCTTATGGTTGTTCTTTTTTGATTGTTGTAATTAGCCTTCTTGTTCTCCTTTTCACTGTCTGCAAAACTTGATAGTATGCCCTTTTCTACCACAATGATGACACTCATAATCAGCATACTTACCTTTAGACTTACTACGATGCTTCCCTTTGTTACTTGGACCTCTACTTTGACTTCTCCCCCTGCTCTCTGTGACTAAAACATCTGAATGTGAAGAGGAACCCTGTGATTTTTCTTCTCATCTCTTCATTTAAAATGCTGCCTTTAGCCAATTCCAGTGGATAATACCATTAGGAGCAGAGTTGGACAATGATGTCCTAAAAGTCTCCCAAGAATCCGGTAAAGTACCAAGAAGCCCATAAACCTTGTATCTCATCTTCAAACTTGATACCCATTCCTGCAAGCTGATTAATAAGACCCTGAAAACATTCAAATGATCGGTAACAGGAGTTCCATCATTGTACTTCAGTTTATCAACTGTTTAATCAAGAACAATTTATTGTTCCCGTCTTCTTCCAGCATACAACTCCTCAAGCTTGTTCCACAAGGTACGAGCGTGAGTCCCCCACTAATATGATTCAAACATTATCATCAACCCATTGGCGAATATACCACAAACTTTCCTGTGCAAGATATTCCACTCTTCATCTGTTTTACCTTCAGGTTTTCAGTATTAAAAACAGGCATGTAATAATCTTTCACATAAGGAGGTCTTCCATTTTGCCTTTCCAAACATGATAATGAACCATTCAAATTCACAATCCTACTTGTATTAGCTTCCATCGTTCAACAAGTCTTACCCTATAGAACCAAGCTCTGATACCACTATGTTGGGAAACAAACACGAAACTGGCACAAACGATAAACTAACAAATGCGGAATTAATCTTCGTTTGACCAAAACTTTTCCCGACCCGAATGAACCTATGAGGATGCAAACAATAGGGTATACATATAATCAAAACAACCGCCCCAAAACAATAATAATGAGACACCAAATTTTAGCGTGGAAACCTCTCAGAAAAGGAGAGTAAAAACCACGGGACTACTAGAGCCGCTTAAAATCCACTATCACCAAATAGAGCAATACAAAGTCTTCCCTAGATATACTAGAGGTATACTACAAACATCATATACTTGGAATCAAACAACATCAAGCATATGGAATCAAACTACAATCAACAAAGAAGAGATATCACCAAAAAAACACAGCAGCGAACAAGGCTGTAAAACCTGACATAGAAACGTGATTAACACATCTCCACCGTTGAATAAGGTCACCCAGATGTGGTGAAGACTCTGCCCAAAATTCAGAATGATCCAACGGTTCAATCTCCGGAAAACTAAGGTTTTCTACAGGTATGTATGAAGGTGACGAATTTTTCTTCTTCTTCTTTTGTGTGTATTCCACCGAGGCAAATCAATCATCCAATCAGTCAAAAATAAGTTTTCTTCTTTTTGGTAGTGGGAGACAAAGAGAAAAAGGAAACTAATGATTATTTTATATTTCCTTTCCTTTCACATGGGCAAAAGGACCCATCAAATCTCCCCCGTTTTGTCTATGTGGAAAGAGTTCGCCATCCCGGCGATCGAGCACATATCTTCAACTTTCCCCTTGCTAAACCTTTAGTCAACATGTCGGAACAATTATCATCGGTGTGAACTTTTTCAAGTTCAAACAGCTTGTCTTCAATAGCATCTCTAATCCAATGATACCTAACATCAATATGTTTGACTCTTTTATGAAGTGTAGAGTTCTTAGCAAGGTGGATAGCACTTTGATTATCACAAAAAACCACGTAGCGCTGTTGCATAAAGCCAAGCTCTTGCATAAATCTTTTCAACCACAATAGTTCCTTGCACGCTTCTGTTGCTGCAATATACTCTGCCTCTGTAGTAGACAAAGCAACACACTTTTGCAGTCTTGACTGCCATGACACAGCTCCCCCTGCAAAAGTCATCAAATAACCAGATGTAGATTTCATGTTGTCCTTATTTCCTGCCATATCAGCATCCGTATAACCAACAAGCATTGGTTCTCCATTCCCAAATGTTATACCCAATTTGGAAGTACCACGTAAATATCTAAAGATCCACTTAACCGCTTCCCAATGCTTTTTACCAGGATTTGACAGAAACCGACTAACAACACCTACTGCATGGGCAATATCAGGTCTTGTACACACCATTGCATACATCAAGCTTCCAACTGCTGATGCATATGGGACTCTATCCATATCTTCAATCTCCTCCTTTGAAGAAGGGCAATCTTTATCAGTTAGTTTAAAATTGGAAGTAAGAGGTGAACTAACCGCTTTGGCTTTAGCCATGTTGAATCTGCAAAGCACCTTCTCAATGTATTGCTCTTGTGACATGTGAAGCTTCTTTGAAGCTCTATCTCTAGTAATCCGAATGCCAAGAATCTGTTTTACTGGCCCCAAGTCTTTCATAGAAAAGAACTTGCTTAATTCTTTCTTCAGCTGAACAATCCTCTGCATTCTTGCCAATAATCAACATGTCATCAACATAAAGTAATAAGATAATGAAATCATCATCACCAAACCTCTGAAAGAAAACACAGTGATCTGAAATAGTCTTTCGGTAGCCTTGCTTCCCCATAACGGACTCAAATTTCTTGTACCACTGTCTTGGTGCTTGTTTCAACCCATAAAGACTTTTATGAAGCTTACATACATAGTCTTCTTTACCTTTAACCTGAAAACCTTCAGGTTGCTCCATATAGATTTCCTTATCCAAGTCACCATGAAGGAAAGCTGTCTTGACATCCATTTGCTCAACCTCAAGATCAAGACTAGCTGCCAAACCAAGAATCACCCGAATGGAACTCATCTTCACAACTGGAGAGAAAATCTCATCAAAATCAATACCCTTTCTTTGGCTGAACCCTTTAACCACCAATCTAGCTTTGTATCTAGGTCTTGAGGTATGTTCTTCAGTCTTCACTTTGTAGACCCACTTGTTCTTCAAAGCTTTCTTGCCCTTAGGCAACTTCACTAATTCAAAGGTATTGTTTTCATGCAAGGAATTCATTTCATCTTGCATAGCTTCAACCCACTCCCTTTTATGATCATCTTCCATAGCCTCTTCATAACACTCGGGCTCCCCCGTCAGTGAGTAAGACATACTCATCAGCAGAAAAACGGGTGGAAGGATGTCGGTCTCTGGTAGACCGCCTAAGTGGGACAATGTTGGCATGCCTGGTACTGGTAACTCTGGATGAGGACCCTCATCCAACTCTTGTTGCTCTTGAATATCATTATCAGTACCATGTTGTTCATCATTTTGAATATTATCTTCATTAATTGGTTCAGAATGTTGTGGAGGAACAGGATCCAAATCCGTAAGATCATCAGTATATTGAGGAATTATCTTTGTCTTCTCAATATCCTTCAAACTTTGATCTTCTACAAAATCAGCATCCAAGCTTCTTACAAGTTTCTTCAGAACTGGATCATAAAACCTGTGTCCAAACTCATCTCCCCCATAACCAAGGAATATACATGGCTTGGTCTTCACATCAAGCTTTGTTCTTTCATCTTTGGGAATATGCACAAAAGCCTTGCATCCAAACACCTTCAGATTTTCATATGAAACATCTTTGCCGCTCCAAACCCTGTCAGGAACATCAAAAGACAAAGGAACACAAGGAGTAAGATTAATAACATGTACCGCGGTGTTCAAAGCTTCACCCCAGAAGGAATTAGGTAACCCTGCATGTGATAGCAAACATCTAACCCTTTCAGCCAATGTTCTATTCATCCTTTCGGCTAAACCATTCAACTGTGGTGTCTTTGGAGGAGTCTTTTGGTGCCGAATACCTTTCTCTTTACAATAAGCATCAAAAGGACCAATGTATTCACCTCCATTATCTGTTCGAATACACTTGAGCTTCTTCTCAGTTTGCCTCTCAACCAAGGCATGAAACTGCTTAAACACATCCAAAACTTGATCTTTAGACTTCAAAGTATAAGCCCATACCTTCCTAGAATGATCAATAAATGTGACAAAATATAAGCAGCCCCCAAGTGTTCTAGTCTTCATAGGACCACAAACATCTGAATGTATCAAATCAAGTATACCTTCTCTTCTATGAGGAGGATGACTTTTAAAGGAAACTCTTCTTTGCTTACCAGCCAGACAATGAGAACACTTCTTTAATTGAACATCATGCAAATCGGGCAAGGCATCTTTCTTCAACAATATAGACATCCCTTTTTCACTCATGTGAGCAAGTCTCTTATGCCATAAGTCGGTCATATCAGCACTCATTAATAAATTAACCGAGTCTTTGGAGATCTTTGGATGTGTCATATACAACTTGGAACTTCTTTTACCTTTTGCCACGACTAAAGAACCACGAGTGAGTTTCCAAATACCATCACCAAGGGTACTGTGATAACCATCATCATCAAGTGTTCCCGCGGAGATTAAGTTAAGTCTAATATCTGGAACATGTTTTACATTGTGTAAAACCAACTCCATCCCAGTGTCAAACTTCAAGCAAATCCCCAACGCCTACAATCTTTGATAGCCCTTTATTACCCATCTTAACAATCCCGAAGTCACCAGGGGTATAAGATGAGAAAAATTCCCTTTGTGATGTCACATGACAAGTAGCACCACTGTCAACAACCCAACTCGAAGAATCATGTGCAATGTTCACCATATCATAATCACAACAAATAAAGAACTCTTCTGTAGCAATATTAACTTCAGAAGTATCATTGCCACCATCATCTTTCTTATGGTTGTTCTTTTGATTGTTGTAATTAGCCTTCTTGTTCTCCTTTTTCAACTGTCTGCAAAACTTGATAGTATGCCCTTTTCTACCACAATGATGACACTCATAATCAGCATACTTACCTTTAGACTTACTACGATGCTTCCCTTTGTTACTTGGACCTCTACTTTGACTTCTCCCCTGCTCTCTGTGACTAAAACATCTGAATGTGAAGAGGAACCCTGTGATTTTCTTCTCATCTCTTCATTTAAAATGCTGCCTTTAGCCAATTCCATAGTGATAATACCATTAGGAGCAGAGTTGGACAATGATGTCCTAAAAGTCTCCCAAGAATCCGGTAAAGTACCAAGAAGCCATAAACCTTGTATCTCATCTTCAAACTTGATACCCATTCCTGCAAGCTGATTAATAAGACCCTGAAAAACATTCAAATGATCGGTAACAGGAGTTCCATCATTGTACTTCAAGTTTATCAACTGTTTAATCAAGAACAATTTATTGTTCCCGGTCTTCCGAGCATACAACTCCTCAAGCTTGTTCCACAAGGTACGAGCGTGAGTCTCCCCACTAATATGATTCAAAACATTATCATCAACCCATTGGCGAATATAACCACAAACTTTCCTGTGCAAGATATTCCACTCTTCATCTGTTTTACCTTCAGGTTTATCAGTATTAAAAACAGGCATGTAATAATCTTTCACATAAAGGAGGTCTTCCATTTTGCCTTTCCAAACATGATAATTAGAACCATTCAAATTCACAATCCTACTTGTATTAGCTTCCATCGTTCAAACAAGTCTTAACCCTATAGAACCAAGCTCTGATACCACTATGTTGGGAAAAAACACGAAACTGGCACAAACGATAAACTAACAAATGCGGAATTAATCTTCGTTTGACCAAAACTTTTCCCGACCCGAATGAACCTATGAGGATGCAAACAAATAGGGTATACAAGGTATAATCAAAACAGCCCAAAACAATAATAATGAGACACCAAATTTTAGCGTGGAAAACCTCTCAGAAAAGGAGAGTAAAAACCACGGGACTACTAGAGCCGCTTAAAATCCACTATCACCAAATAGAGCAATACAAAGTCTTCCCTAGATATACTAGAGGTATACTACAAACATCATATACTTGGAATCAAACAACATCAAGCATATGGAATCAAACTACAATCAACAAAAGAAGAGATATCACCAAAAAACACAGCAGCGAACAGAGGCTGTAAAACCTGACATAGAAACGTGATTAACACATCCACCGTTGAATAAGGTCACCCAGATGTGGTGAAGACTCTGCCCAAAATTCAGAATGATCCAACGGTTCAATCTCCGGAAAACTAAGGTTTTCTGCAGGTATGTATGAAGGTGACGAATTTTTCTTCTTCTCTTTGTGTGTATTCCACCGAGGCAAATCAATCATCAATCAGTCAAAAATAAGTTTTCTTCTTTTTGGTAGTGGGAGACAAAGAGAAAAAGGAAACTAATGATTATTTTATATTTCCTTCCTTTCACATGGGCAAAAGGACCCATCAATCTCCCCCGTTTTGTCTATGTGGAAAGAGTTCGCCATCCCGGCGATCGAGCAGCATATCTTCAACTTTCCCCTTGCTAAACCTTTAGTCAACATGTCGGAACAATTATCATCGGTGTGAACTTTTTCAAGTTCAAACAGCTTGTCTTCAATAGCATCTCTAATCCAATGATACCTAACATCAATATGTTTGACTCTTTTATGAAGTGTAGAGTTCTTAGCAAGGTGGATAGCACTTTGATTATCACAAAAAACCACGTAGCGCTGTTGCATAAAGCCAAGCTCTTGCAAATCTTTTCAACCACAATAGTTCCTTGCACGCTTCTGTTGCTGCAATATACTCTGCCTCTGTAGTAGACAAAGCAACACACTTTTGCAGTCTTGACTGCCATGACACAGCTCCCCCTGCAAAAGTCATCAAATAACCAGATGTAGATTTCATGTTGTCCTTATTTCCTGCCATATCAGCATCCGTATAACCAACAAGCATTGGTTCTCCATTCCCAAATGTTATACCCAATTTGGAAGTACCACGTAAATATCTAAAGATCCACTTAACCCTTCCCAATGCTTTTTACCAGGATTTGAACAGAAACCGACTAAACAACACCTACTGCATGGGCAATATCAGGTCTTGTACACACCATTGCATACATCAAGCTTCCAACTGCTAATGCATATGGGACTCTATCCATATCTTCAATCTCCTCCTTTGAAGAAGGGCAATCTTTATCAGTTAGTTTAAAATTGGAAGTAAGAGGTGAACTAACCGCTTTGGCTTTAGCCATGTTGAATCTGCAAAGCACCTTCTCAATGTATTGCTCTTGTGACATGTGAAGCTTCTTTGAAGCTCTATCTCTAGTAATCCGAATGCCAAGAATCTGTTTTACTGGCCCCAAGTCTTTCATAGAAAAGAACTTGCTTAATTCTTTCTTCAGCTGAACAATCCTCTCTGCATTCTTGCCAATAATCTACATGTCATCAACATAAAGTAATAAGATAATGAAATCATCATCACCAAACCTCTCAAAGAAAACACAGTGATCTGAAATAGTCTTTCGGTAGCCTTGCTTCCCCATAACGGACTCAAATTTCTTGTACCACTGTCTTGGTGCTTGTTTCAACCCATAAAGACTTTTATGAAGCTTACATACATAGTCTTCTTTACCTTTAACCTGAAAACCTTCAGGTTGCTCCATATAGATTTCCTTATCCAAGTCACCATGAAGGAAAGCTGTCTTGACATCCATTTGCTCAACCTCAAGATCAAGACTAGCTGCCAAACCAAGAATCACCCGAATGGAACTCAATCTTCACAACTGGAGAGAAAATCTCATCAAATCAATACCCTTTCTTTGGCTGAACCCTTTAACCACCAATCTAGCTTTGTATCTAGGTCTTGAGGTATGTTCTTCAGTCTTCACTTTGTAGACCCACTTGTTCTTCAAAGCTTTCTTGCCCTTAGGCAACTTCACTAATTCAAAGGTATTGTTTTCATGCAAGGAATTCATTTCATCTTGCATAGCTTCAACCCACTCCCTTTTATGATCATCTTCCATAGCCTCTTCATAACACTCGGGCTCTCCCCCGTCAGTGAGTAAGACATACTCATCAGCAGAAAAACGGGTGGAAGGATGTCGGTCTCTGGTAGACCGCCTAAGTGGGACAATTGTTGGCATGCCTGGTACTGGTAACTCTGGATGAGGACCCTCATCCAACTCTTGTTGCTCTTGAATATCATTATCAGTACCATGTTGTTCATCATTTTGAATATTATCTTCATTAATTGGTTCAGAATGTTGTGGAGGAATAGGATCCAAATCCGTAAGATCATCAGTATATTGAGGAATTATCTTTGTCTTCTCAATATCCTTCAAACTTTGACCAAAATTCAGAATGATCCAACGGTTCAATCTCCGGAAAACTAAGGTTTTCTACAGGTATGTATGAAGGTGACGAATTTTTCTTCTTCTTCTTTTGTGTGTATTCCACCGAGGCAAATCAATCATCCAATCAGTCAAAAATAAGTTTTCTTCTTTTTGGTAGTGGGAGACAAAGAGAAAAAGGAAACTAATGATTATTTTATATTTCCTTTCCTTTCACATGGGCAAAAGGACCCATCAAATCTCCCCCGTTTTGTCTATGTGGAAAGAGTTCGCCATCCCGGCGATCGAGCAGCATATCTTCAACTTTCCCCTTGCTAAACCTTTAGTCAACATGTCGGAACAATTATCATCGGTGTGAACTTTTTCAAGTTCAAACAGCTTGTCTTCAATAGCATCTCTAATCCAATGATACCTAACATCAATATGTTTGACTCTTTTATGAAGTGTAGAGTTCTTAGCAAGGTGGATAGCACTTTGATTATCACAAAAAACCACGTAGCGCTGTTGCATAAAGCCAAGCTCTTGCATAAATCTTTTCAACCACAATAGTTCCTTGCACGCTTCTGTTGCTGCAATATACTCTGCCTCTGTAGTAGACAAAGCAACACACTTTTGCAGTCTTGACTGCCATGACACAGCTCCCCCTGCAAAAGTCATCAAATAACCAGATGTAGATTTCATGTTGTCCTTATTTCCTGCCATATCAGCATCCGTATAACCAACAAGCATTGGTTCTCCATTCCCAAATGTTATACCCAATTTGGAAGTACCACGTAAATATCTAAAGATCCACTTAACCGCTTCCCAATGCTTTTTACCAGGATTTGACAGAAACCGACTAACAACACCTACTGCATGGGCAATATCAGGTCTTGTACACACCATTGCATACATCAAGCTTCCAACTGCATGCATATGGGACTCTATCCATATCTTCAATCTCCTCCTTTGAAGAAGGGCAATCTTTATCAGTTAGTTTAAAATTGGAAGTAAGAGGTGAACTAACCGCTTTGGCTTTAGCCATGTTGAATCTGCAAAGCACCTTCTCAATGTATTGCTCTTGTGACATGTGAAGCTTCTTTGAAGCTCTATCTCTAGTAATCCGAATGCCAAGAATCTGTTTTACTGGCCCCAAGTCTTTCATAGAAAAGAACTTGCTTAATTCTTTCTTCAGCTGAACAATCCTCTCTGCATTCTTGCCAATAATCAACATGTCATCAACATAAAGTAATAAGATAATGAAATCATCATCACCAAACCTCTGAAAGAAAACACAGTGATCTGAAATAGTCTTTCGGTAGCCTTGCTTCCCCATAACGGACTCAAATTTCTTGTACCACTGTCTTGGTGCTTGTTTCAACCCATAAAGACTTTTATGAAGCTTACATACATAGTCTTCTTTACCTTTAACCTGAAAACCTTCAGGTTGCTCCATATAGATTTCCTTATCCAAGTCACCATGAAGGAAAGCTGTCTTGACATCCATTTGCTCAACCTCAAGATCAAGACTAGCTGCCAAACCAAGAATCACCCGAATGGAACTCATCTTCACAACTGGAGAGAAAATCTCATCAAAATCAATACCCTTTCTTTGGCTGAACCCTTTAACCACCAATCTAGCTTTGTATCTAGGTCTTGAGGTATGTTCTTCAGTCTTCACTTTGTAGACCCACTTGTTCTTCAAAGCTTTCTTGCCCTTAGGCAACTTCACTAATTCAAAGGTATTGTTTTCATGCAAGGAATTCATTTCATCTTGCATAGCTTCAACCCACTCCCTTTTATGATCATCTTCCATAGCCTCTTCATAACACTCGGGCTCTCCCCCGTCAGTGAGTAAGACATACTCATCAGCAGAAAAACGGGTGGAAGGATGTCGGTCTCTGGTAGACCGCCTAAGTGGGACAATGTTGGCATGCCTGGTACTGGTAACTCTGGATGAGGACCCTCATCCAACTCTTGTTGCTCTTGAATATCATTATCAGTACCATGTTGTTCATCATTTTGAATATTATCTTCATTAATTGGTTCAGAATGTTGTGGAGGAACAGGATCCAAATCCGTAAGATCATCAGTATATTGAGGAATTATCTTTGTCTTCTCAATATCCTTCAAACTTTGATCTTCTACAAAATCAGCATCCAAGCTTCTTACAAGTTTCTTCAGAACTGGATCATAAAACCTGTGTCCAAACTCATCTCCCCCATAACCAAGGAATATACATGGCTTGGTCTTCACATCAAGCTTTGTTCTTTCATCTTTGGGAATATGCACAAAAGCCTTGCATCCAAACACCTTCAGATTTTCATATGAAACATCTTTGCCGCTCCAAACCCTGTCAGGAACATCAAAAGACAAAGGAACACAAGGAGTAAGATTAATAACATGTACCGCGGTGTTCAAAGCTTCACCCCAGAAGGAATTAGGTAACCCTGCATGTGATAGCAAACATCTAACCCTTTCAGCCAATGTTCTATTCATCCTTTCGGCTAAACCATTCAACTGTGGTGTCTTTGGAGGAGTCTTTTGGTGCCGAATACCTTTCTCTTTACAATAAGCATCAAAAGGACCAATGTATTCACCTCCATTATCTGTTCGAATACACTTGAGCTTCTTCTCAGTTTGCCTCTCAACCAAGGCATGAAACTGCTTAAACACATCCAAAACTTGATCTTTAGACTTCAAAGTATAAGCCCATACCTTCCTAGAATGATCATCAATAAATGTGACAAAATATAAGCAGCCCCCAAGTGTTCTAGTCTTCATAGGACCACAAACATCTGAATGTATCAAATCAAGTATACCTTCTCTTCTATGAGGAGGATGACTTTTAAAGGAAACTCTTCTTTGCTTACCAGCCAGACAATGAGAACACTTCTTTAATTGAACATCATGCAAATCGGGCAAGGCATCTTTCTTCAACAATATAGACATCCCTTTTTCACTCATGTGAGCAAGTCTCTTATGCCATAAGTCGGTCATATCAGCACTCATTAATAAATTAACCGAGTCTTTGGAGATCTTTGGATGTGTCATATACAACTTGGAACTTCTTTTACCTTTTGCCACGACTAAAGAACCACGAGTGAGTTTCCAAATACCATCACCAAGGGTACTGTGATAACCATCATCATCAAGTGTTCCCGCGGAGATTAAGTTAAGTCTAATATCTGGAACATGTTTTACATTGTGTAAAACCAACTCCATCCCAGTGTCAAACTTCAAGCAAATATCCCCAACGCCTACAATCTTTGATAGCCCTTTATTACCCATCTTAACAATCCCGAAGTCACCAGGGGTATAAGATGAGAAAAATTCCCTTTGTGATGTCACATGACAAGTAGCACCACTGTCAACAACCCAACTCGAAGAATCATGTGCAATGTTCACCATATCATAATCACAAAAATAAAGAACTCTTCTGTAGCAATATTAACTTCAGAAGTATCATTGCCACCATATCTTTCTTATGGTTGTTCTTTTGATTGTTGTAATTAGCCTTCTTGTTCTCCTTTTTCAACTGTCTGCAAAACTTGATAGTATGCCCTTTTCTACCACAATGATGACACTCATAATCAGCATACTTACCTTTAGACTTACTACGATGCTTCCCTTTGTTACTTGGACCTCTACTTTGACTTCTCCCCCTGCTCTCTGTGACTAAAACATCTGAATGTGAAGAGGAACCCTGTGATTTTCTTCTCATCTCTTCATTTAAAATGCTGCCTTTAGCCAATTCCATAGTGATAATACCATTAGGAGCAGAGTTGGACAATGATGTCCTAAAAGTCTCCCAAGAATCCGGTAAAGTACCAAGAAGCCATAAACCTTGTATCTCATCTTCAAACTTGATACCCATTCCTGCAAGCTGATTAATAAGACCCTGAAAAACATTCAAATGATCGGTAACAGGAGTTCCATCATTGTACTTCAAGTTTATCAACTGTTTAATCAAGAACAATTTATTGTTCCCGGTCTTCCGAGCATACAACTCCTCAAGCTTGTTCCACAAGGTACGAGCGTGAGTCTCCCCACTAATATGATTCAAAACATTATCATCAACCCATTGGCGAATATAACCACAAACTTTCCTGTGCAAGATATTCCACTCTTCATCTGTTTTACCTTCAGGTTTATCAGTATTAAAAACAGGCATGTAATAATCTTTCACATAAAGGAGGTCTTCCATTTTGCCTTTCCAAACATGATAATTAGAACCATTCAAATTCACAATCCTACTTGTATTAGCTTCCATCGTTCAAACAAGTCTTAACCCTATAGAACCAAGCTCTGATACCACTATGTTGGGAAAAAACACGAAACTGGCACAAACGATAAACTAACAAATGCGGAATTAATCTTCGTTTGACCAAAACTTTTCCCGACCCGAATGAACCTATGAGGATGCAAACAAATAGGGTATACAAGGTATAATCAAAACAGCCCCAAAACAATAATAATGAGACACCAAATTTTAGCGTGGAAAACCTCTCAGAAAAGGAGAGTAAAAACCACGGGACTACTAGAGCCGCTTAAAATCCACTATCACCAAATAGAGCAATACAAAGTCTTCCCTAGATATACTAGAGGTATACTACAAACATCATATACTTGGAATCAAACAACATCAAGCATATGGAATCAAACTACAATCAACAAAAGAAGAGATATCACCAAAAAAAACACAGCAGCGAACAGAGGCTGTAAAACCTGACATAGAAACGTGATTAACACATCTCCACCGTTGAATAAGGTCACCCAGATGTGGTGAAGACTCTGCCCAAAATTCAGAATGATCCAACGGTTCAATCTCCGGAAAACTAAGGTTTTCTACAGGTATGTATGAAGGTGACGAATTTTTCTTCTTCTTCTTTTGTGTGTATTCCACCGAGGCAAATCAATCATCCAATCAGTCAAAAATAAGTTTTCTTCTTTTTGGTAGTGGGAGACAAAGAGAAAAAGGAAACTAATGATTATTTTATATTTCCTTTCCTTTCACATGGGCAAAAGGACCCATCAAATCTCCCCCGTTTTGTCTATGTGGAAAGAGTTCGCCATCCCGGCGATCGAGCAGCATATCTTCAACTTTCCCCTTGCTAAACCTTTAGTCAACATGTCGGAACAATTATCATCTGTGCGTGTGAACTTTTCAAGTTCAAACAGCTTGTCTTCAATAGCATCTCTAATCCAATGATACCTAACATCAATATGTTTGACTCTTTTATGAAGTGTAGAGTTCTTAGCAAGGTGGATAGCACTTTGATTATCACAAAAAACCACGTAGCGCTGTTGCATAAAGCCAAGCTCTTGCATAAATCTTTTCAACCACAATAGTTCCTTGCACGCTTCTGTTGCTGCAATATACTCTGCCTCTGTAGTAGACAAAGCAACACACTTTTGCAGTCTTGACTGCCATGACACAGCTCCCCCTGCAAAAGTCATCAAATAACCAGATGTAGATTTCATGTTGTCCTTATTTCCTGCCATATCAGCATCCGTATAACCAACAAGCATTGGTTCTCCATTCCCAAATGTTATACCCAATTTGGAAGTACCACGTAAATATCTAAAGATCCACTTAACCGCTTCCCAATGCTTTTTACCAGGATTTGACAGAAACCGACTAACAACACCTACTGCATGGGCAATATCAGGTCTTGTACACACCATTGCATACATCAAGCTTCCAACTGCTGATGCATATGGGACTCTATCCATATCTTCAATCTCCTCCTTTGAAGAAGGGCAATCTTTATCAGTTAGTTTAAAATTGGAAGTAAGAGGTGAACTAACCGCTTTGGCTTTAGCCATGTTGAATCTGCAAAGCACCTTCTCAATGTATTGCTCTTGTGACATGTGAAGCTTCTTTGAAGCTCTATCTCTAGTAATCCGAATGCCAAGAATCTGTTTTACTGGCCCCAAGTCTTTCATAGAAAAGAACTTGCTTAATTCTTTCTTCAGCTGAACAATCCTCTCTGCATTCTTGCCAATAATCAACATGTCATCAACATAAAGTAATAAGATAATGAAATCATCATCACCAAACCTCAAAGAAAACACAGTGATCTGAAATAGTCTTTCGGTAGCCTTGCTTCCCCATAACGGACTCAAATTTCTTGTACCACTGTCTTGGTGCTTGTTTCAACCCATAAAGACTTTTATGAAGCTTACATACATAGTCTTCTTTACCTTTAACCTGAAAACCTTCAGGTTGCTCCATATAGATTTCCTTATCCAAGTCACCATGAAGGAAAGCTGTCTTGACATCCATTTGCTCAACCTCAAGATCAAGACTAGCTGCCAAACCAAGAATCACCCGAATGGAACTCATCTTCACAACTGGAGAGAAAATCTCATCAAAATCAATACCCTTTCTTTGGCTGAACCCTTTAACCACCAATCTAGCTTTGTATCTAGGTCTTGAGGTATGTTCTTCAGTCTTCACTTTGTAGACCCACTTGTTCTTCAAAGCTTTCTTGCCCTTAGGCAACTTCACTAATTCAAAGGTATTGTTTTCATGCAAGGAATTCATTTCATCTTGCATAGCTTCAACCCACTCCCTTTTATGATCATCTTCCATAGCCTCTTCATAACACTCGGGCTCTCCCCCGTCAGTGAGTAAGACATACTCATCAGCAGAAAAACGGGTGGAAGGATGTCGGTCTCTGGTAGACCGCCTAAGTGGGACAATGTTGGCATGCCTGGTACTGGTAACTCTGGATGAGGACCCTCATCCAACTCTTGTTGCTCTTGAATATCATTATCAGTACCATGTTGTTCATCATTTTGAATATTATCTTCATTAATTGGTTCAGAATGTTGTGGAGGAACAGGATCCAAATCCGTAAGATCATCAGTATATTGAGGAATTATCTTTGTCTTCTCAATATCCTTCAAACTTTGATCTTCTACAAAATCAGCATCCAAGCTTCTTACAAGTTTCTTCAGAACTGGATCATAAAACCTGTGTCCAAACTCATCCCCCATAACCAAGGAATATACATGGCTTGGTCTTCACATCAAGCTTTGTTCTTTCATCTTTGGGAATATGCAAAAGCCTTGCATCCAAACACCTTCAGATTTTCATATGAAACATCTTTGCCGCTCCAAACCCTGTCAGGAACATCAAAAGACAAAGGAACACAAGGAGTAAGATTAATAACATGTACCGCGGTGTTCAAAGCTTCACCCCAGAAGGAATTAGGTAACCCTGCATGTGATAGCAAACATCTAACCCTTTCAGCCAATGTTCTATTCATCCTTTCGGCTAAACCATTCAACTGTGGTGTCTTTGGAGGAGTCTTTTGGTGCCGAATACCTTTCTCTTTACAATAAGCATCAAAAGGACCAATGTATTCACCTCCATTATCTGTTCGAATACACTTGAGCTTCTTCTCAGTTTGCCTCTCAACCAAGGCATGAAACTGCTTAAACACATCCAAAACTTGATCTTTAGACTTCAAAGTATAAGCCCATACCTTCCTAGAATGATCATCAATAAATGTGACAAAATATAAGCAGCCCCCAAGTGTTCTAGTCTTCATAGGACCACAAACATCTGAATGTATCAAATCAAGTATACCTTCTCTTCTATGAGGAGGATGACTTTTAAAGGAAACTCTTCTTTGCTTACCAGCCAGACAATGAGAACACTTCTTTAATTGAACATCATGCAAATCGGGCAAGGCATCTTTCTTCAACAATATAGACATCCCTTTTTCACTCATGTGAGCAAGTCTCTTATGCCATAAGTCGGTCATATCAGCACTCATTAATAAATTAACCGAGTCTTTGGAGATCTTTGGATGTGTCATATACAACTTGGAACTTCTTTTACCTTTTGCCACGACTAAAGAACCACGAGTGAGTTTCCAAATACCATCACCAAGGGTACTGTGATAACCATCATCATCAAGTGTTCCCGCGGAGATTAAGTTAAGTCTAATATCTGGAACATGTTTTACATTGTGTAAAACCAACTCCATCCCAGTGTCAAACTTCAAGCAAATATCCCCAACGCCTACAATCTTTGATAGCCCTTTATTACCCATCTTAACAATCCCGAAGTCACCAGGGGTATAAGATGAGAAAAATTCCCTTTGTGATGTCACATGACAAGTAGCACCACTGTCAACAACCCAACTCGAAGAATCATGTGCAATGTTCACCATATCATAATCACAACAAATAAAGAACTCTTCTGTAGCAATATTAACTTCAGAAGTATCATTGCCACCATTATCTTTCTTATGGTTGTTCTTTTGATTGTTGTAATTAGCCTTCTTGTTCTCCTTTTTCAACTGTCTGCAAAACTTGATAGTATGCCCTTTTCTACCACAATGATGACACTCATAATCAGCATACTTACCTTTAGACTTACTACGATGCTTCCCTTTGTTACTTGGACCTCTACTTTGACTTCTCCCCCTGCTCTCTGTGACTAAAACATCTGAATGTGAAGAGGAACCCTGTGATTTTCTTCTCATCTCTTCATTTAAAATGCTGCCTTTAGCCAATTCCATAGTGATAATACCATTAGGAGCAGAGTTGGACAATGATGTCCTAAAAGTCTCCCAAGAATCCGGTAAAGTACCAAGAAGCCATAAACCTTGTATCTCATCTTCAAACTTGATACCCATTCCTGCAAGCTGATTAATAAGACCCTGAAAAACATTCAAATGATCGGTAACAGGAGTTCCATCATTGTACTTCAAGTTTATCAACTGTTTAATCAAGAACAATTTATTGTTCCCGGTCTTCCGAGCATACAACTCCTCAAGCTTGTTCCACAAGGTACGAGCGTGAGTCTCCCCACTAATATGATTCAAAACATTATCATCAACCCATTGGCGAATATAACCACAAACTTTCCTGTGCAAGATATTCCACTCTTCATCTGTTTTACCTTCAGGTTTATCAGTATTAAAAACAGGCATGTAATAATCTTTCACATAAAGGAGGTCTTCCATTTTGCCTTTCCAAACATGATAATTAGAACCATTCAAATTCACAATCCTACTTGTATTAGCTTCCATCGTTCAAACAAGTCTTAACCCTATAGAACCAAGCTCTGATACCACTATGTTGGGAAAAAACACGAAACTGGCACAAACGAAACTAACAAATGCGGAATTAATCTTCGTTTGACCAAAACTTTTCCCGACCCGAATGAACCTATGAGGATGCAAACAAATAGGGTATACAAGGTATAATCAAAACAGCCCCAAAACAATAATAATGAGACACCAAATTTTAGCGTGGAAAACCTCTCAGAAAAGGAGAGTAAAAACCACGGGACTACTAGAGCCGCTTAAAATCCACTATCACCAAATAGAGCAATACAAAGTCTTCCCTAGATATACTAGAGGTATACTACACATCATATACTTGGAATCAAACAACATCAAGCATATGGAATCAAACTACAACAACAAAAGAAGAGATATCACCAAAAAAACACAGCAGCGAACAGAGGCTGTAAAACCTGACATAGAAACGTGATTAACACATCTCCACCGTTGAATAAGGTCACCCAGATGTGGTGAAGACTCTGCCCAAAATTCAGAATGATCCAACGGTTCAATCTCCGGAAAACTAAGGTTTTCTGCAGGTATGTATGAAGGTGACGAATTTTTCTTCTTCTTCTTTTGTGTGTATTCCACCGAGGCAAATCAATCATCAATCAGTCAAAAATAAGTTTTCTTCTTTTTGGTAGTGGGAGACAAAGAGAAAAAGGAAACTAATGATTATTTTATATTTCCTTTCCTTTCACATGGGCAAAAGGACCCATCAAATCTCCCCCGTTTTGTCTATGTGGAAAGAGTTCGCCATCCCGGCGATCGAGCAGCATATCTTCAACTTTCCCCTTGCTAAACCTTTAGTCAACATGTCCGGAACATTAATCATCGGTGTGAACTTTTTTCAAGTTCAAACAGCTTGTCTTCAATAGCATCTCTAATCCAATGATACCTAACATCAATATGTTTGACTCTTTTATGAAGTGTAGAGTTCTTAGCAAGGTGGATAGCACTTTGATTATCACAAAAACCACGTAGCGCTGTTGCATAAAGCCAAGCTCTTGCATAAATCTTTTCAACCACAATAGTTCCTTGCACGCTTCTGTTGCTGCAATATACTCTGCCTCTGTAGTAGACAAAGCAACACACTTTTGCAGTCTTGACTGCCATGACACAGCTCCCCCTGCAAAAGTCATCAAATAACCAGATGTAGATTTCATGTTGTCCTTATTTCCTGCCATATCAGCATCCGTATAACCAACAAGCATTGGTTCTCCATTCCCAAATGTTATACCCAATTTGGAAGTACCACGTAAATATCTAAAGATCCACTTAACCGCTTCCCAATGCTTTTTACCAGGATTTGACAGAAACCGACTAACAACACCTACTGCATGGGCAATATCAGGTCTTGTACACACCATTGCATACATCAAGCTTCCAACTGCTGATGCATATGGGACTCTATCCATATCTTCAATCTCCTCCTTTGAAGAAGGGCAATCTTTATCAGTTAGTTTAAAATTGGAAGTAAGAGGTGAACTAACCGCTTTGGCTTTAGCCATGTTGAATCTGCAAAGCACCTTCTCAATGTATTGCTCTTGTGACATGTGAAGCTTCTTTGAAGCTCTATCTCTAGTAATCCGAATGCCAAGAATCTGTTTTACTGGCCCCAAGTCTTTCATAGAAAAGAACTTGCTTAATTCTTTCTTCAGCTGAACAATCCTCTCTGCATTCTTGCCAATAATCAACATGTCATCAACATAAAGTAATAAGATAATGAAATCATCATCACCAAACCTCTGAAAGAAAACACAGTGATCTGAAATAGTCTTTCGGTAGCCTTGCTTCCCCATAACGGACTCAAATTTCTTGTACCACTGTCTTGGTGCTTGTTTCAACCCATAAAGACTTTTATGAAGCTTACATACATAGTCTTCTTTACCTTTAACCTGAAAACCTTCAGGTTGCTCCATATAGATTTCCTTATCCAAGTCACCATGAAGGAAAGCTGTCTTGACATCCATTTGCTCAACCTCAAGATCAAGACTAGCTGCCAAACCAAGAATCACCCGAATGGAACTCATCTTCACAACTGGAGAGAAAATCTCATCAAAATCAATACCCTTTCTTTGGCTGAACCCTTTAACCACCAATCTAGCTTTGTATCTAGGTCTTGAGGTATGTTCTTCAGTCTTCACTTTGTAGACCCACTTGTTCTTCAAAGCTTTCTTGCCCTTAGGCAACTTCACTAATTCAAAGGTATTGTTTTCATGCAAGGAATTCATTTCATCTTGCATAGCTTCAACCCACTCCCTTTTATGATCATCTTCCATAGCCTCTTCATAACACTCGGGCTCTCCCCCGTCAGTGAGTAAGACATACTCATCAGCAGAAAAACGGGTGGAAGGATGTCGGTCTCTGGTAGACCGCCTAAGTGGGACAATGTTGGCATGCCTGGTACTGGTAACACTGGATGAGGACCCTCATCCAACTCTTGTTGCTCTTGAATATCATTATCAGTACCATGTTGTTCATCATTTTGAATATTATCTTCATTAATTGGTTCAGAATGTTGTGGAGGAACAGGATCCAAATCCGTAAGATCATCAGTATATTGAGGAATTATCTTTGTCTTCTCAATATCCTTCAAACTTTGATCTTCTACAAAATCAGCATCCAAGCTTCTTACAAGTTTCTTCAGAACTGGATCATAAAACCTGTGTCCAAACTCATCTCCCCCATAACCAAGGAATATACATGGCTTGGTCTTCACATCAAGCTTTGTTCTTTCATCTTTGGGAATATGCACAAAAGCCTTGCATCCAAACACCTTCAGATTTTCATATGAAACATCTTTGCCGCTCCAAACCCTGTCAGGAACATCAAAAGACAAAGGAACACAAGGAGTAAGATTAATAACATGTACCGCGGTGTTCAAAGCTTCACCCCAGAAGGAATTAGGTAACCCTGCATGTGATAGCAAACATCTAACCCTTTCAGCCAATGTTCTATTCATCCTTTCGGCTAAACCATTCAACTGTGGTGTCTTTGGAGGAGTCTTTTGGTGCCGAATACCTTTCTCTTTACAATAAGCATCAAAAGGACCAATGTATTCACCTCCATTATCTGTTCGAATACACTTGAGCTTCTTCTCAGTTTGCCTCTCAACCAAGGCATGAAACTGCTTAAACACATCCAAAACTTGATCTTTAGACTTCAAAGTATAAGCCCATACCTTCCTAGAATGATCATCAATAAATGTGACAAAATATAAGCAGCCCCCAAGTGTTCTAGTCTTCATAGGACCACAAACATCTGAATGTATCAAATCAAGTATACCTTCTCTTCTATGAGGAGGATGACTTTTAAAGGAAACTCTTCTTTGCTTACCAGCCAGACAATGAGAACACTTCTTTAATTGAACATCATGCAAATCGGGCAAGGCATCTTTCTTCAACAATATAGACATCCCTTTTTCACTCATGTGAGCAAGTCTCTTATGCCATAAGTCGGTCATATCAGCACTCATTAATAAATTAACCGAGTCTTTGGAGATCTTTGGATGTGTCATATACAACTTGGAACTTCTTTTACCTTTTGCCACGACTAAAGAACCACGAGTGAGTTTCCAAATACCATCACCAAGGGTACTGTGATAACCATCATCATCAAGTGTTCCCGCGGAGATTAAGTTAAGTCTAATATCTGGAACATGTTTTACATTGTGTAAAACCAACTCCATCCCAGTGTCAAACTTCAAGCAATCCCCAACGCCTACAATCTTTGATAGCCCTTTATTACCCATCTTAACAATCCCGAAGTCACCAGGGGTATAAGATGAGAAAAATTCCCTTTGTGATGTCACATGACAAGTAGCACCACTGTCAACAACCCAACTCGAAGAATCATGTGCAATGTTCACCATATCATAATCACAACAAATAAAGAACTCTTCTGTAGCAATATTAACTTCAGAAGTATCATTGCCACCATCATCTTTCTTATGGTTGTTCTTTTGATTGTTGTAATTAGCCTTCTTGTTCTCCTTTTTCAACTGTCTGCAAAACTTGATAGTATGCCCTTTTCTACCACAATGATGACACTCATAATCAGCATACTTACCTTTAGACTTACTACGATGCTTCCCTTTGTTACTTGGACCTCTACTTTGACTTCTCCCCCTGCTCTCTGTGACTAAAACATCTGAATGTGAAGAGGAACCCTGTGATTTTCTTCTCATCTCTTCATTTAAAATGCTGCCTTTAGCCAATTCCATAGTGATAATACCATTAGGAGCAGAGTTGGACAATGATGTCCTAAAAGTCTCCCAAGAATCCGGTAAAGTACCAAGAAGCCATAAACCTTGTATCTCATCTTCAAACTTGATACCCATTCCTGCAAGCTGATTAATAAGACCCTGAAAAACATTCAAATGATCGGTAACAGGAGTTCCATCATTGTACTTCAAGTTTATCAACTGTTTAATCAAGAACAATTTATTGTTCCCGGTCTTCCGAGCATACAACTCCTCAAGCTTGTTCCACAAGGTACGAGCGTGAGTCTCCCCACTAATATGATTCAAAACATTATCATCAACCCATTGGCGAATATAACCACAAACTTTCCTGTGCAAGATATTCCACTCTTCATCTGTTTTACCTTCAGGTTTATCAGTATTAAAAACAGGCATGTAATAATCTTTCACATAAAGGAGGTCTTCCATTTTGCCTTTCCAAACATGATAATTAGAACCATTCAAATTCACAATCCTACTTGTATTAGCTTCCATCGTTCAAACAAGTCTTAACCCTATAGAACCAAGCTCTGATACCACTATGTTGGGAAAAAACACGAAACTGGCACAAACGATAAACTAACAAATGCGGAATTAATCTTCGTTTGACCAAAACTTTTCCCGACCCGAATGAACCTATGAGGATGCAAACAAATAGGGTATACAAGGTATAATCAAAACAGCCCCAAAACAATAATAATGAGACACCAAATTTTAGCGTGGAAAACCTCTCAGAAAAGGAGAGTAAAAACCACGGGACTACTAGAGCCGCTTAAAATCCACTATCACCAAATAGAGTAATACAAAGTCTTCTCTAGATATACTAGAGGTATACTACAAACATCATATACTTTGAATCAAACAACATCAAGCATATGGAATCAAACTACAATCAACAAAAGAAGAGATATCACCAAAAAAAACACAGCAGCGAACAGAGGCTGTAAAACCTGACATAGAAACGTGATTAACACATCTCCACCGTTGAATAAGGTCACCCAAATGTGGTGAAGACTCTGCCCAAAATTCAGAATGATCCAATGGTTCAATCTCCGGAAAACTAAGGTTTTCTACCGGTATGTATGAAGGTGACGAATTTTTCTTCTTCTTCTTTTGTGTGTATTCCACCGAGGCAAATCAATCATCCAATCAGTCAAAAATAAGTTTTCTTCTTTTTGGTAGTGGGAGACAAAGAGAAAAAGGAAACTAATGATTATTTTATATTTCCTTTCCTTTCACATGGGCAAAAGGACCCATCAGATCCACTAGCCTGTTCAAGTGCATCGTAGGTTGACTTCCTCATCCCTATTGCTTGAATTTATGCATTAATTATTAAACAAAATTTTTGCTTCAACAACCAAACATATATATATATATATATATATATAATATATATATTTGTGTGTGTGTGTGTTTGTTTCATGAGATGCAACAATATTAGATACAGATTTGTTGAAATACATATTTCTTGCAGTACAATTTTGAATGAATAAATATGAATTCAAATTTATAGATTTATAGATAGAAATGAGATGCATCTATATAATTAGATAGAGATTTGATGAAAAGTGTATGAGTACAAATCTTTGAGTCTAATCATCTTTGTAAATCATCACGGAGTCTTCAATCCTCACCAATTGAGGATCAGAGACTTCGTGATGATTTACAAGGATAATCGATCATACACAGATTTGTATGCATACGTTTTTCATCATATTGATATATATATATATATATATATATATATATATATATATATATATATATTCACGTAATAGGGATGAAGAAGACAACTGACGATGCACCCGAACAGAATGGTGGATCATCATCATCATTGTTGGTGGTTGTGCAGGGTGATGGAGTCTTGGAAGCAAGTGATAACTAAGAGATGCCTTTTTCTTCCTCCTACTGCAGCTACAATTCTAGAAGCAGGAGGAAATAGTAGTTTTAATTATGTTGGAGTAAATTTTTGGTGAAGTAAAATTTAAAATGGAATCTCTCCAGAAAATACGGAATCCTCAAAAATATTCCATAAAAAGTAATAATAATAATTTTAAAAGAAAAGGAAAATATATCCTAAAAACAAATAATTTACCCCATAAGAATATGGGTATTTCAATTTAAGAGTAGGTAGCTTGTTTTTTTTTTCTTTTTTTATTTATTAGATAATTATAAAATATATTATTCATTTAATATGTAAGAATTATTATAAATTTAAAAATATATTTTTATTGATATTTATAGAAATTCATCTCAATTTTGATGTTTAATTAAACTTCAATAGAAAGTTTTAAATTTTTAGTTCTATCTTCTGTAATTGATTATTAGTGTTAGTTTCTCATTTTCATTTAATATTTATAATATATAATTTTTGAAAATTAAATAAATAAATATATATATATATATTATTAAAATTGAAATATATTTTATTAATAGTTATAATATCACCTTTTTATGGTTTAAATAAATTTAGATCTATTAAATAATTTATTTATATTTCACCATAATTTAATTTCGTTGTTACAAAATTTTGCTATAAGTAATAAAACGAAAGGAGTTGTTATTTTGAAGCAGTCAATAATCTGCTTTTAGTTTTTGTTATTTTACAAGGATCATATCCAAACGTGACACAAAATATATGGGTGTATGAGTGTTTAAAAAGTTGTGTAATTAGTTTTTGTTTGTCATATGATCCTATCTAAACCAAACAAGTGAAATATTTGTGTATGTGAATGCTTAGAAATGTGTACAATTACTTTTTGATTTTCATAGAGATTCTATCTAAATGGAACACATAAAATATGTGTGTGAGAGAGTGCTTAGAAATAAAACTTACACGATGAGATGGTGTCGGGAGAACAGGAATCCTACTATATTTCTGCCTCCCAGTTTTAAGCTCTTCTCTCTTTTTCATCCTAATTTTTAAAAAAAAATTTAAAATATCAGCTCTTTTCTTTGGTAATTGTTGTCATTTTTTCTTCTTCTTCTTTTTAAATTTTTTAAAGAAAAATGTATTGGCATTCAGCAAGTGGGAAGAATTGATTGAAAAAAAAAAAAGTAACGAGGAAGAATTGTTTTTGTGCTTAATATTTTTGGGGGTAAATGTTTAATATTTAGAAAATATATGGGCATGTTAATAAATATATGTAAAATTATCGCAATCAAAAAATTTTTTTTATTAATATTTATACAATTTATATCATGTAAATCGGTGATTTGCAAAGATAAGAATACTTGTTTATTTTAATGCAAGCATAGTTTTTTTTTTTTTGTATATTATAATTGATACACTTCTTAGAGTTCAACATTCAAGTTTAATACATCACGAGTTTTTTTTTTTTTTTTTTTTGGCTTTTATAGTTCACCTCAAGTTCTAAAATATCACACGGAATGCATCTCCAATATTTGACCCTACTCAACGCTTTTTACTGAGCAGAGGTATTTTTGTCCATTATTAAAAAAATAAACTATAATTTTTATAAACTGTAATTTTTTAATTTTAATTAAAAAATATTATTTTCTCTAAATTTTTTCTCTCTTTTCTTCCTCTTCCTTTTTTTTTCTTCTTTGTCTCTCTCTTTCTATAAAGATTTTAAAATTTTGTAATTTTTAGTTTAATTAGGGAAGAAGGATCGATTTCCAGTTTAAGTTGTCTAATATTATCTCTTTTTTCTCGGTAATTTTTTTTTTTTTTTTTTTTTGCCCATTGTACATCTCTTGCTCTCAAAAAACTCTGCTTGGTTCGGTCGAACTTCCTCCTCTTTCTATTCTTTCTTCCGTTTTTCATCTTCATCTTTTTCTTTTTCCTTCCTTTGAAAAATAAATAAAATTGCTTTGTACTTTACTTTTTGTAATGTAATTAACAATTAAATAAATAAATAAAAAGAAGGGAAAGGGGAGGAAATATGCGGCAATAAAAACAAATCCGAAGGAAAAAAGAGTTCAATAGATAGAAAAGAAGAAGAAGAAAGAGAGAAAAATAAGAAGAAGAAATATTGAAAGAATGATAGGTGGAAGAAGAAGATGAAATGGAGAGAAAAACAAGAAGAAGAAAGATAGTGAAAAATAAAAAGAAGAAATGGTGGAAGAAAAAGATGAAAGGGACATAAAAACTAGAAGAAGAAATGGAGAGATAGAAAAAAAAAAAGAAGAAGATGGGTGGTAGAAGAAGAATGAGTGGGAGAAGGAGAATGAGAGAGAAGAAGAAGAAGAAGAAAGAGGGAGAAAGAAGTTGTAGAAGAAAGAGGTAGAAAAAAGTTGGAGAAGAAAAATATAGAAAGAAGGAAGAAGAAGGGAGAAAAAAAAAGAAGAGAAAAAAAAAATTAAGAAAAATTAATATTTTTTAATTAAAATTACAAAATTACCTTTTATAAAATTTAGAATTTTTTTTTAATAATGGACAAAAATACTTGTGTTCAAAATATTAAAATGAGTTGACTAACAATCAAAATTTTGACCTAATGACAAGAATTATGTGAGGTGCATTCCGTGGTATGTTTTAAAACTTGAGCACTAAAAAAGTAAAAAATTCTTAAGATGCTAAACTTGGATTTTTGAACTCTAAGAATTATTTAACCTTCTTTTTTTTCTTTCATAAGATCCTCTGGAACAAAACGCATGAAATATGTGTATCAATACTTAAAAAAAGGTGTGCAAATATTCTTAATTTTGATTATTCTTAAATATTTTTATTGCTTTGAATCTCACTTTTTATATATGCAAATTATTCTCTTTCGCATTTTCCTTTCAAAAAAAATAAAATCTCTTTTATCTTTTAAAGTTACTTGAATTCTCTTAAAGTGGTTAGCTCCATGTTAAAAACTCTAGGTCAGACCCTCCTCTCAAGTAAGAGTTGAACTCTGCAAGTACTCTGCAAGTCGAGTTTGGATTAGTCTCACCAAATGTGAGGACGTCGGGTGCCCCAAGTGGGTAGCAAAAAAAATTTACTTGAATTTAGATAGTCATTATCTTGAATTCTAATTCCCCTTTAGTTAATTAAAATTTGATTCAAATTAAGAAATGAAATTTTAAGTAAAAATCTTTAAAATAATTTATTAGGACAATACTTAAATTATTTATTATCCATGTAATTTTAATTTAATTTTCCTCTCAAGATTTAAAATTTGTAAACAAAAAATTTTCATTTTTCATTTTCCCGCTTAATTTTTAAATTTGAACATAATATAATTAAAGGAAATAAAACATACAAAGGAGGAGGTGCCGGGGAAAAAGAAATGATACTAGATCTCTGTCTTCTTGTTCTAGGCTCTTCTCTCCTTTTCATTCTAATTTTTTTAAACTTTTTTAAAGCTTTGGCTCTTCTCTTTGCCAAGTTTAATGTTTTTAGATTAGATTCCATCTACTATTGTTGACGCTCTTTTTACTTTTTTAATAGTTTTTTTTATAAGGAAAATATTCTGTGTCAATCAGTAAGAGGGAAGAAATTTTTTTGTGCTTAATTTTTTTTTTTTTTTGGTAAATTCTTAATATTTAGAAAATGTAAATACATGTAAATAAATATATGTTATAACTATTGCAATTAAAATATTCTTTTATCAATATTTATGTAAGTGTATATCATGTAAATTGGTGATTTGTAAAGATAATAATATTTGTTTTTTTTAATGAAGCGTATGTTTTTTTCATTCCATATTTTTATTGACATTTACACAAATGTATCTTAGTTCTTATTACTAGATCTCCACCTCTCAATTCTGGGCTCTTCTCTCTTTTTTCATCCTAATTTTTCAAGATTTTTAAAAGTTTTGACTCTTCTCTCTGTCAAGTTTAAAATATTTAAGTTTGATTCCATCTTCTCTCTATTGTTGTTTAAAATATATATATATTTCCTCTTATTTTCTTAAAAAAATAGAAATTCTTTTTTATTTTAATTTTTTATCCAAATTATTTTTAGTTGTATTTGTAAACAAATTTCTTCGAAACTTCCTGTAAATCGAAAATTACAGAGAAAATATATTGCGTGTAAGTAAATTACAATACTTTCCTTTACAGGGTCCTATTTTTATCAATTTTCTCATTCAATCCGTCGTGGGCTCAAGGGTCTTTTTGTGCTTGAACTCGATCTAATGGATTTTAATTTATCTGAGGGGCGTTTTCGACTGATCACGAGCTGGATTCAACTTCGAGAGTTATTAGTTTGATTTCGATCCGTTGAACAGCTATGGATTTCTTCTGAGGGCTTGAGTTCTTCTAGACTTTTCTTTAGAGGCCTTTGATTTTCTCGAAATGGACTTTGTTGAGACAGAGTTTCTGTATTCTTCACATTTCTCTGTATCTCAGCTTCTATCAATCTTTTTGTCCATATGTTTTAGAGCTTCTATATCTCAACTCTTTTTTTCAATGAAATTTTACCCTCTATTTATAGATGGAGATGATGACAATCAATGGCTATTCTGATGTCATGTGTCACTGATCTGAGAGATAAATCTCTCAATATCTTAATATATAAATATTTATATATTAAAATATTTAAATAACATTTAATTGTCAAGAGGCGCTGCTCGGATGGTAAGTACCCTCACTTATGACTGAGAGGTCATGAGTTTGAGACATCGTAGAGACAAGAGTCCACGAATAGATATTTATCAAAAAAAATATTTAATTATATAATATAAATGCCTACAAATTTCCCCTTAGAAAATTGTTCCCGAGGCTAAAGACTTTGCATGGGGAGTTTTTTTTGTTATGACTCAATTTCTTTTGAGGGCTTGAGAGCTTCTAGACTTTCCTTCAAAGACCTTTGATTTTTTTGGAATGGACTTTGTTGATAGGAAGAGCTAAAATAATAGAGTTTTATAGAGTTTTGGTATTCTTCACATTTCTTTCAACTTCAAAGCTTTTGTATCTCAGCTTCTATCAATCTTTTTGTCCATCTTTTTCAGAGCTTATGTATCTCAACTCTCTGTTCATTTTTTTCAATGGAATTTGGCTCTCTATTTATAGATGGAGAGCATGACAATGAATGACTATTATTTTAAATTTGTTAATCATTTAATTTTAAAAATTAAATATCACTTTTCACATGAATCACAAGATAATAAAAACTATCCCAAATATGCATTTCTTCTAAATAAATACACATACAAATTATAAGATATTTTCATAAAAGAACATAATTCAAACATTAATAACCAAAGATATCAAAATAACTTTTTTGTTCATGAGTACCAACAACCACGATCAATAACACAAAACATAGAGACAAAACATAAAAACAAAAGTACTAATATATATATATATATAGATAGATATAGTCTGCAAGATAGATTGGTAAATAGATAGATAGTCTTTGCCCATCATATAAGATTTTCATAAATACCCCTAATATTCCGGTAAGTTTTGAATGTTGTCCATATCCAACAATCTATTGGAAAACCCTACAAGCCATCACCGTAGCTAGAACTACTACTCCTGCCTGCTTCTGGAACTGTAGCTGAAATAGGAGGAAGAAAAGGCAACTCTTGGTTATCACTTGTGTCCAAGGCTCCACCACCCTGCACGGCCACTGACAATGATGATGATGATCCACCATCCTGTTCGGGTGCATCATCAGTTGACTTATGCATTCCTATTGCCTGAATTTGTGCATTAATTATTAAACTAAATTTTTGCTCCAACATCCAAGCATATAATATATTATATAATATATATATATATATATATATATATAAAAGTGTATGTTTCATGAGATGCATCAATATAATTAGATAGAAATTTGATGAAAAGTGTATGCATACAAATCTTTGTGTATGATCATCCTTGTAAATAATCACGAAGTCTCCAGTTCTCAATTGGTGAGATTTCACAAATTCACCTGAAAAAACTAATAATATTTTACAATTTGTAAGAAAATTGTTTTTATTTTCATTACCTTAAATCACTATAGTAGACAATATGACTCTTACTCTCTAAGGAATGCCTTTACACCTTACCTTCTTAACACTATCACAACGAGACTCGAATTAGGTATTTTATGTTACTTACAAATTATATGTGAGAAAGCTTCTTCACTATTGCGTATGTGGTAATGGATTTGTAGGAACTTAGCTAACTCCAATACTGTTGGGCTCGAATGATCCCACAAGATTGGGCTCCCACGACTTAACTCCACATTATTATTATGATATTGTCCGATTTGGCCTTAGGACCTCACGGCTTTGTTCTTGGGCAACCACCCAAAAGGCCTCTTACTAATGGAGTTAGTGGAATTCTTATATGCTAGTCAACTCTAGCATTATCTTCAGATGTGGGACATGGATTAATATCCTAACAATCCTCCCCTCAAACTAAGGACCGCATACCTGTGTCCTCCCCTAAAGGGACAATCATCTTGCATCCTCCGCAAGACACTGACTCTCCACATCTAGCATAACCAAGCCCACCAACCTTGGGCTCTGATACCACTTGTTGGGCTCGAATGATCCCACAAGATTGGGCTCTCACCACTTAACTCTACATTAGTATGATATTGTCCGCTTTGGCCTTAGACCTCACAGCTTTGTTCTTGGGCAACCACCCAAAAGGCTTCTTACTAATGGAGTTAGTGGAATTCTTATATGCTAGTCAACTCTAACATTATCTTCAGATGTGAGACATAGATTGATATTCTCACAAATACAATATTGTAGATGTTCCCATCTTGGAACTATGTGTTCCGAGAAACCATTCATGTAATTTGGTAATCACACGGCTGGCACACATTGTGCAAATACTTTTTTGGAGCAATTCTTATGTCATCGCTAAAAGAAGTCTTAGGATTGTGTTAGAACTTCTTTTAGCCTGGAATAGGAAATTTAATTAGATAGACATTTTTATGTATACTTCTAATCTATTTAATATGTAAAAAATCCAATTTTGACCAAAATAATAAAGGAGCATAAATCTTCACTTACCTGTTTTCTCAATAACATACACTCTGCTAGCATTGTTTGGCCAAAACCTATAATATTATATTACATTAATTAATACAAAAATTACCAATATATATATATAATTAAAAACTTAAAATTAATCTTTGTTCTTAATTAATTACCTGTATTTAAATCTCCAAATTTTAACTTCAGTTATGTCATCCATGAACATGAAAAAACCTTCTTTTGCTTCCAACGGAGGCATGTATTTTTCTGCAAAGCTCTATGGAAAGAGACAAGAAAAATTAGAACTTTTCATGTTTTTCCCTCATTATATGTAATTGTGAACAACAAATTAAGAATCAAACCTTGGGGATAACAATGCGGCCACATCCTTGATATCACTGTATGTTAGTCTTTTTTCAAAAAGAAAAGTGAGTGTTGATAGATTCACCTCCTGTAACATTAATAATTAAAAAGTAAAGAAATATAAAAAATTTAAAAATAAAAAAACATTAATAATTAATAATATTATACAAAAAATATTTAAAAAATCTAAAATTAACATTAATAATTTTAAAAAAAAACCTAAAAAATAAAAGGTAACAAACTCTTCATTTCAAATAATTTAAAATTAAACATTAATAATTAAAAAAACACTCCAAAAATCAAAGGTAACAAACTCTTTATTTTTATTACAATCTTGTTTCGATTGAAAAAAAAATAAACAAAAACTTTGATTCATATAAAAACAGATTTTTTCCTTAAGAAATTTAAAATTAAATTCATCAAATCTAATTTATCATTTTCTTTTAAAAAATCAACCTTTCTGTTCTCATAGAATAGTATTGATAAATTTATTTAGCGATTTCTATTACAGATCTGACTCAAAAACTTAGTAGAGTATAAAAAAATGTCAATTTAATTTTATTTTACACTAAACAATTATAGATCTAACATAAAATAAATTTATTTAACTATTTCTATCACAGATCTGGTTCAAAAAAATTAGTAAAATATTAAAAAAATACTAATTGATTTTATTTTACACTAAAAATAGTAGATCTAAGATAAGATAAATTTATTCAATGATTTCTATCACAGATCTAACTCAAAAAATTAGTAAAATAAAAGAAAGAGCCAATTAATTTTATTTAACACTAAAAAAATAGTAGATCTAACATTTAATAAATTTATTTAATTTTTTTATCATTGATTTGACTCAAAAAATTATCAACAAATTATAACCATACTTATATGATTTTTTTTTTCTACAAATTCAAGTTTATTTTCACATATACATCAATTGTATGTTAAAAATATATAATAAATAAATAAAAAGTGTAAAAAAAAAAACATAATAGAAGTAAAGGAAATAAAGCATACACGAGGAGGAGGTGTCAGTGGAACAAGAATGGTAATAGATCTTTGTCTCCTTGTTCTAGGCTCTTCTCTCCTTTTCATCCGAATTTTTTCAAGTTTTTTTAAAGCTTTGGCTCTTCTCTCTGCCAAGTTTAAATTTGATTCCATATTATTTTACTCTTTGATAGTTGTTGTTTCTTCTTCTTCTTCTTCTTCTTCTTTTTTTTTTTTTTAAATGTACAACTGTCAATTAGTAAGTGGAAAACAAATTTGTGCTTAATTTTTTTCGGGTAAATGCATAATATTTAGAAAATGTATGGGCATGTTAATAAATATATGTTATAATTATTGTAATTAAAATAATCTTTTATCAATATTTATCTAAGTGTATATCATGTAAATTGGTAATTTGTAACATAATAATATTTGTTTATTTTAATGAGAGCATAATTTTTTTTTCATTCAATATTTGTAGAATATATAGTAATTATTCTAAACTAAAATATATTTTTTATTGATATTTACAAAAATATATCTTAGTTCTTATCATGTAATTAAAAATATTAAAGAGGCAACAATTTAAAAAAATTATTCATATATTTCAAAGTTAAAAAGATTTTAAATTTTACACTACTCATGTGCTTCTTTTTTTTTTCTTTTTTTTAATTCAGTAATTATTAAATATTTTTTTAAAAAAAAATCTCTAATTAAGAAAGAAATTTTTTTAATTATAAATCTTTAAAATAATTTATTATGACAATGTTTAAATTATTTATTATCTATGTAATTTTAATTTAATTTCTCTCACAAAATTTGAAATTTGAAAATAAAAAATCATTTTCTCCATTAATTTAACTTATACTTTAAGGTCCACATTTAATAAATAACAGCAGTTTTGACCTTTATTGACTCAAATTTATAATCACAATATTTAAATTAGGTATGTCTAGTAAACTTTTAAATTATTTTTTCTCAAAAAATTAAAATTTGTATATATCTTATTATATATATATATATATCCTCTTATTTTATTTTTATTTTAAAAAAAAAAAGAAAAAATCCACTTGATTTCAAAAAAAAAATTCCAAATTTTTTTAGTTGTATTTTATAAATTTATTACATTTTTTTTAACGTGTTAAAGATTATTTTAAATTTGTTAATCATTGAATTTCAAAATTTATATATACATATAGCGTATTCTTATCAAATATAAGAAATCATAGTTTAAAAGAAATATCGAAAATATTCTAAGAAAAACAAGAAATGGAATAGAATCAAGGAGACACTACCTAGATGAGACGGGACACACATGAAATATGTGTGTAATAATACTTAAAATATATGTGTAAGTTGTTATTATTTATTATTATATTTTCTGCAAAGATTCTACTTAAATGTGATGTGGCACGCATAAAATGTGTGTGATAATACTTAAAAATGTGTGTAAATATTATTATTTTTTATTATTATATTTTTTCGCAAAAATCCTACATGGGACAGGAAGCTAAAAAAATGTGTTCATATATTGTCATTTATTATTATTGTATTTATTATTATTGTATTTATTGCGATGACCCTACAGAATGGGACACACATGAAATATGGGCATATGTTGTTATTTTTAATTATTTTATTTATTGCAAAGATTTTGACTAAACAAAATGAATATGTGTGTCCTAATGCTTAAAAATATGTGCATATGTTATTTTTACTTATTGTATTTATTGCAAAGATTTTGTCGAAACAGAATGAATATGTGTGTCCTAATGCTTAAAAATATGTGCATATGTTGTTATTTTTAATTATTGTATTTATTGCAAAGATTCTGCCTAATCAAAATGGATATGTGCGTCCTAATGCTTAAAAATATGTACATATATTGTTATTTTGAATTAATGTATTTATTGCAAAGATTTTGTCTAAACATAATGATATGTATGTCCTAATGCTTAAAAATATGTGCATATGTTGTTATTTTTAATTATTGTATTTATTGCAAAGATTCTGCTTAAACAGAATGGGACACACATGAAATATGTGTGTCGTAATGCTTAAAAATATGTACATATATTGTCATTTTTAATTATTATATTTATTGTAAGGATTCTACTTAAACAGAATAGGACACACATGAAATATGTGTATTCTACTGCTGAAAAATATGTGCATACGTTGTCATTTTTAATTATTATATTTATTATAAGCACCCTACTTAAACAGAACGGGACACACATGAAATATAAAAGGAAATGTAAGAGTGATGTTTCTCGTGAGTGAGATTAAGCAACAAATATTTTATTTAGTTATGTTTTCTACAAGGATTCTACCTAAATCGAATGAGACACACGTGAAATATGTATACTATTGTTTAAAAATGTGAGAATATGTTGTCATTATTTATTATTATATTTTCTACAATGACTTTACCTAAACGGGACCGAATATGAAATATGCGTGTATTAAACTTAAAAATGTGTGCATATATTGTCATTATTTATTATTGTATTTTATGTGAATATCCTACTTAAAGGGGACGAGACACACATGAATAATGTTGTCATTTTTTATTAATATATTTCCTTCAATGACCATACCAAAACACACATGAAATATGTATATTAATGCTTAAAAATGTGTGTAGACATTGCTATTTTTTATTATAGTATTTATTTCAAGGACCCCTTACCTAAACAGAACGGAACACTCATGAAATATGTTCTTAATGTTTAAAAATGTGCGTATATACATTGTTATTTTTTTTATTATGGTGTTTATTGTGAGGACTCTACCTAAACTGAACGAGACACACATGAAATATGTGTCCTCATGCTTAAAATGTGTGCATATGTTGTCATTTTTCATTGTTGTATGTCTTGTAAGGACCTTGCCTAAATGTGACTGAACACATGAAATATGTGTTATAATGCTTATAAATATGTGGATATGTTGTCAATTTTTATTATTGTGGAATACCAAAATATAGTTTCTTATTGCAAAGTAGAAAGCAACATAAAATCCAACCTTACAACTCTAAACTCAGAAAGAGGGGCTAAACTTTGAGAAAGTTGAAGAAAACTAAGGATGAAAAGGAGAGAAGATGAGATGCCTAGAAATAGGAGTAGACAGAAGTTTACTATAATTCTAATTCATCCGACACAATCGTGTAGAAAGTTCCAGAACCTAAAGAAAATTTCTTTTTTTAACAATAATAATAATAATAATAATAATATTTTATTTCTAATTTGATTTATATTATCTTTTTTTCATGTAAATTAGTTTTAGTAATTTATTGACTATTGTTTTCTTTTTATCTTTCATATTGTACTATTTATTCATTATTTATATGAGTTTTTCAATTCTTTTTTTTTTTTCAATTTTTTACGACTTAGAATCCTATTTTATATTCGATATTGTTTTAACAAATTATAGATAAAAACTAAACAACAAAAAATTTAACCGAATAATAATTTTTTAAAAAATTACAAAATATAAAACGATAGAAAGACAAACTAAATTCAATCAATAAATAAATTTAACAACATTGTTATCTTCTATAAAAAAATTAAAAAATAAAGTATAATCTATTTATTTTAAACTTTTTTTAGAGATAATGCCTTTTAGCTTTTAAATTTGAAATTCGAGATGAAGATAATTTTTTTTATATGGAATAATCAATTTACTAGTGAAGACTCTATTTTGGAATATTATTATAATATTATTTTATTATTCAGGAAAAAACAATGATAACTTAAATAATAAATAAAAATTTTAAAAATATAAACTAATTAAAAATAAATTTATTTATTTAATTAATGTAAACTAAAATATATTTTTTATTAAAATTAACTTATTAAATAATTTATTTATAATTCAATGTCAAAAGTATTTGGAACAAATTTATTTATATTTTATACTAGTTTTTCATTCGATAATAATAGAATATATTGTTTTATTTAATATGTAATAATTATTATAATTTAAAAATATGTGCTAGTGCTTAAAAATATGTGCATATATTTTCATTTATTATTATTGTATTTATTGCGATGACTCTACCTCAACAGAATGGAACACGCATGAAATACACGTGTCCTAGTGCTTAAAAATATGTGCATATATTTTCATTTATTATTATTGTATTTATTGCGATGACTCTACCTCAACAGAATAGAACACGCATGAAATACGCGTGTCCTAGTGCTTAAAAATATGTGCATATATTTTCATTTATTATTGTTGTATTTATTGCGATGACTCTACCTCAACATAATGGAACACGCATGAAATACGCGTGTCCTAGTGCTTAAAAATATGTGCATATATTTTCATTTATTATTATTGTATTTATTGCGATGACTCTACCTCAACAAAATGGAACACGCATGAAATACGCGTGTCCTAGTGCTTAAAAATATGTGCATATATTTTCATTTATTATTATTGTATTTATTGTGATGACTCTACCTCAACAGAATGGAACACGCATGAAATACGCGTGTCCTGGTGCTTAAAAATATGTGCATATATTTTCATTTATTATTATTGTATTTATTGCGATGACTCTACCTCAACAGAATGGAACACGCATGAAATACGCGTGTCCTAGTGCTTAAAAATATGTGCATATATTTTCATTTATTATTATTGTATTTATTGCGATGACTCTACCTCAACAGAATGGAACACACATGAAATACGCGTGTCCTAGTGCTTAAAAATATGTGCATATATTTTCATTTATTATTATTGTATTTATTGCGATGACTCTACCTCAACAGAATGGAACACGCATGAAATACAAGTGTCCTAGTGCTTAAAAATATGTGCATATATTTTCATTTATTATTATTGTACTTATTGCGATGACTCTACCTTAACAGAATGGAACACGCATGAAATGCGCGTGTCCTAGTACTTAAAATGTGTGCATATATTTTCATTTATTATTATTGTATTTATTGCGATGACTCCACCTCAACAGAATGGAACACGCATGAAATACGCGTGTCCTAGTGCTTAAAAATGTGTGCATATATTTTCATTTATTATTATTGTATTTATTGCGATGACTCCACCTCAACAGAATGGAACACGCATGAAATACGCGTGTTCTATTGCAATGACCTACCTACATGTTGTCATTTTTTCTCATTTTATTTTAAAAATAAACACTTTTGTTCTCAGAAAATACTACTCACTAATTCATTATTTAGAAAAATTAAAAAAATAAATTCGTTTCCAAAGGAATTCTAGAAAACTAATAAAAATATAAGAAAGTGTCAATTTTATTTTATTTTACTCTAAAAAATATTAGATCTAACCTTTGATAAATTTATTTAATGATTTATATCACTAATTTGACTCAAGAAATTAGTAGAATGTAAGAAAATGTCAATTTAATTTTATTTCACACTAAAAAATATAAATTTAACATTTGATAAATTTATTTAATAATGTCTATCATTGATTTGACTCAAAAAATTAGGAAGATATAAGAAAGTGTCTTCTAAAAAATAAGTCTATTTTATTTTATTTTACTCAAAAAAAATTTAACATTTGATAAATCTATTTAATAATTTCTATCACAAATTCTGAATCAAAAAATTAATAAAATATAATAAAGTGTCAATTTAATTTTACTTTACACTAAAAAAAATTGTAGATCTAACATTTGATAAATTTATTTCATATTTTCTATAAATAATTTTTTAATCATTTAATTTTAAAAATATATACATCAATCGTATGTTTATAAAATGTAAGCAATAACAATTTAAAAGAAACGAATAAAACATGTAAGAAAAAAATTACTTTGGCTCTTCTCTTTGCTTTTTCTTTTTTAAAAAGAAATGTATTCGTGTCATTCAGTAAGTTGGTGGAATTGTTTTTGTACTTAATATATATTATATTTTTTTATATTAATTAAAATTCATGTGCAATTTTTGTCTTTATTATATCTTGAACTCACGAACTCATGAATTTTGTTTTTACTGTAGTTGTAGGAGGAGGAAGAAAAGGCAACTCCTGGTTATCATTTGCTTCTAAGGCTCCATCACCCTGCACAACCACCGACAATGATGATGATGATCGACCAGCCTCTTCAAGTGTATCGTAGGTTGACTTCCTCATCTCTATTGCCTGAATTTATGCATTAATTATTAAACAAAATTTTTGTTCCAACAACCAAACAATATATATATATGTGTGTGTGTGTGTGCGTGTGTGTGTGTTTCATGAGATGCAACCATATTAGATATAGATTTGCTGAAATACATATATCTTGCAGTACAATTTTGAATGAATAAATATGAATTCAAATTTATAGATTTATAGATAGAAATGAGATGCATCTATATAATTAGATAGAGATTTGATGAAAAGTGTATGCGTACAAATCTTTGAGTCTAATCATATCATCACAGAGTCTCCAATCCTCACCAATTGAGGATCAGAGACTTCGTGATGATTTACAAGGATAATCGATCATACACAGATTTGTATGCGTACGCTTTTCATCATATTGATGCATCTCATGAAATATATATATATATATATATACATATTCACGTAATAGGGATGAAGAAGTCAATCGACGATGCACCCGAACAGGATGGTGGATCATCATCATCATTGTTGGTGGTTGTGCAGGGTGATGGAGTCTTGGAAGCAAATGATAACTAAGAGATGCCTTTTCTTCCTCCTACTCCAGCTACAATTCTAGAAGCAGGAGGAAGTAGTAGTTCTAATTATGTTGGGGTAAATTTTTGGTGAAGTAAAATTTAAAATGGAATCTCTCCAGAAAATATGGAATCCTCAAAAATATTTCATAAAAAGTAATAATAATAATTTTAAAAGAAAAGGACAAAAATATCCACAAAAACAAATAATTTATCCCATAAAAATATATGTATTTCAATTTAAGAGTAGGTAGCTTGTTTTTTTTTTTTTTTTATTCGATAATTATAAAATATATTATTCATTTAATATGTAAGAATTACTATAAATTTAAAAATATGTTTTTATTGATATTTATATAAATTCATCTCAATTTTGATGTTTAATTAAACTTCAATAGAAAGTTTTAAATTTTTAGTTCTATCTTTTGTAATTGATTATTAGTGTTAGTTTCTCATTTTCATTTAATATTTATAATATATATTTTTTTTATCAATAGTTATTAAAATTGAAATATATTTTATCAATAGTTATAATATCACCTTTTTATGGTTTAAATAAAATTAGATCTATTAAATAATTTATTTATATTTCACCATAATTTAATTTCGTTGTTACAAAATTTTGCTATAAGTAATAAAACGAAAGGAGGAGTTATTTTGAAACAGTCAATAATCTGCTTTTAGTTTTTGTTATTTTACAAGGATCATATCCAAACGTGACACATAAAATATATGGGTGTATGAGTGTTTAAAAAGTTGTGTAATTAGTTTTTACTGAGCAGGGTATTTTTATTCATTATTAAAAAATAAATCATAATTTTTATAAACTGTAATTTTATAATTTTAATTAAAAAATATTAATTTTTTCTAAATTGTTTCTCTCTTTTCTTCCTCTTCCTTTTTCTTTCTTCTGCACCTTTTTCTTCTTTCTTCTTTGCCTCTCTCTTTCTGCAAAGATTTTAAAATTTTTAATTTTTAGTTTAATTAGGAAACAAGGATCGATTTCCAGTTTAAATCGTCTAATATTATCTCTTTTTTTTTCTCAGTAAATGTTTTTTTCTTTTTTGGCCCATTGTACATCTCTTGCTCTCAAAAAACTCTGCTTGGTTCAGTCGAACTTCCTCCTCTTTCTATTCTTTCTTCCGTTTTCCATCTTAATCTTTTTTTCTTTTTTTTCTTTTGAAAAATAAATAAAATTGCTTTGTACTTTACTTTTTGTAATGTAATTAACAATTAAATAAATAAATAAAAAGAAGGGAAAGGGGAGGAAATATGGGGCAATAAAAACAAATCCGAAGGAAAAAAGAGTTCAATAGATAGAAAAGAAGAAGAAGAAAGAGAGAAAAATAAGAAGAAGAAATATTGAAAGAATGATAGGTGGAAGAAGAAGATGAAATGGAGAGAAAAACAAGAAGAAGAAAGATAGTGAAAAATAAAAAGAAGAAATGGTGGAAGAAAAAGATGAAAGGGACATAAAAACTAGAAGAAGAAATGGAGAGATAGAAAAAAGAAATAAAGAAGAAGATGGGTGGTAGAAGAAGAATGAGTGGGAGAAGGAGAATGAGAGAAAGAAGGAAGAAGAAAGAGGGAGAAAGAAGTTGTAGAAGAAAGAGGTAGAAAAAAGTTGGAGAAGAAAAATATAGAAAGAAGGAAGAAGAAGGGAGAAAAAAAAAGAAGAGAAAAAAAAATTAAGAAAAATTAATATTTTTTAATTAAAATTACAAAATTACCTTTTATAAAATTTAGAATTTTTTTTTAATAATGGACAAAAATACTTGTGCTCAAAATATTAAAATGAGTTGACTAACAATCAAAATTTTGACCTAATGACAAGAATTATGTGAGGTGCATTCCGTGGTATGTTTTAAAACTTGAGCACTAAAAAAGTAAAAAATTCTTAAGATGCTAAACTTGAATTTTTGAACTCTAAGAATTATTTAACCTTCTTTTTTTTCTTTCATAAGATCCTCCGGAACAAAACGCATGAAATATGTGTATCAATACTTAAAAAAAGGTGTGCAAATATTCTTAATTTTGATTATTCTTAAATATTTTTATTGCTTTGAATCTCACTTTTTATATATGCAAATTATTCTCTTTCGCATTTTCCTTTCAAAAAAAATAAAATCTCTTTTATCTTTTAAAGTTACTTGAATTCTCTTAGAGTGGTTAGCTCCATGTTAAAAACTCTAGGTCAGACCCTCCTCTCAAGTAAGAGTTGAACTCTGCAAGTCGAGTTTGGATTAGTCTCACCAAATGTGAGGACGTCGGGTGCCCCAAGTGGGTAGCAAAAAAAATTTACTTGAATTTAGATAGTCATTATCTTGAATTCTAATTCCCCTTTAGTTAATTAAAATTTGATTCAAATTAAGAAATGAAATTTTAAGTAAAAATCTTTAAAATAATTTATTAGGACAATACTTAAATTATTTATTATCCATGTAATTTTAATTTAATTTTCCTCTCAAGATTTAAAATTTGTAAACAAAAAATTTTCATTTTTCATTTTCCCGCTTAATTTTTAAATTTGAACATAATATAATTAAAGGAAATAAAACATACAAAGGAGGAGGTGCCGGGGAAAAAGAAATGATACTAGATCTCTGTCTTCTTGTTCTAGGCTCTTCTCTCCTTTTCATTCTAATTTTTTTAAACTTTTTTAAAGCTTTGGCTCTTCTCTTTGCCAAGTTTAATGTTTTTAGATTAGATTCCATCTACTATTGTTGACGCTCTTTTTACTTTTTTAATAGTTTTTTTTATAAGGAAAATATATTCTGTGTCAATCAGTAAGAGGGAAGAAATTTTTTTGTGCTTAATTTTTTTTTTTTTTTTGGTAAATTCTTAATATTTAGAAAATGTAAATACATGTAAATAAATATATGTTATAACTATTGCAATTAAAATATTCTTTTATCAATATTTATGTAAGTGTATATCATGTAAATTGGTGATTTGTAAAGATAATAATATTTGTTTTTTTTAATGAAGCGTATGTTTTTTTCATTCCATATTTTTATTGACATTTACACAAATGTATCTTAGTTCTTATTACTAGATCTCCACCTCTCAATTCTGGGCTCTTCTCTCTTTTTTCATCCTAATTTTTCAAGATTTTTAAAAGTTTTGACTCTTCTCTCTGTCAAGTTTAAAATATTTAAGTTTGATTCCATCTTCTCTCTATTGTTGTTTAAAATATATATATATTTCCTCTTATTTTCTTAAAAAAATAGAAATTCTTTTTTATTTTAATTTTTTATCCAAATTATTTTTAGTTGTATTTGTAAACAAATTTCTTCGAAACTTCCTGTAAATCGAAAATTACAGAGAAAATATATTACGTGTAAGTAAATTACAATACTTTCCTTTACAGAGTCCTATTTTTATCAATTTTCTCATTCAATCCGTCGTGGGCTCAAGGGTCTTTTTGTGCTTGAACTCGATCTAATGGATTTAAATTTATCTGAGGGGCGTTTTCGACTGATCACGAGCTGGATTCAACTTCGAGAGTTGTTAGTTTGATTTCGATCCGTTGAACAGCTATGGATTTCTTCTGAGGGCTTGAGTTCTTCTAAACTTTTCTTTAGAGGCCTTTGATTTTCTCGAAATGGACTTTGTTGAGACAGAGTTTCTGTATTCTTCACATTTCTCTGTATCTCAGCTTCTATCAATCTTTTTGTCCATATGTTTTAGAGCTTCTATATCTCAACTCTTTTTTTCAATGAAATTTTACCCTCTATTTATAGATGGAGATGATGACAATCAATGGCTATTCTGATGTCATGTGTCACTGATCTGAGAGATAAATCTCTCAATATCTTAATATATAAATATTTATATATTAAAATATTTAAATAACATTTAATTGTCAAGAGGCGCTGCTCGGATGGTAAGTACCTTCACTTATGACTGAGAGGTCATGAGTTTGAGACATCGTAGAAACAAGAGTCCACGAATAGATATTTACAAAAAAAATATTTAATTATATAATATAAATGCCTACAAATTTCCCCTTAGAAAATTGTTCCCGAGGCTAAAGACTTTGCATGAGGAGTTTTTTTTGTTATGACTCAATTTCTTTTGAGGGCTTGAGAGCTTCTAGACTTTCCTTCAAAGACCTTTGATATTTTCGGAATGGACTTTGTTGATAGGAAGAGCTAAAATAATAGAGTTTTATAGAGTTTTGGTATTCTTCACATTTCTTTCAACTTCAAAGCTTTTGTATCTCAGCTTCTATCAATCTTTTTGTCCATCTTTTTCAGAGCTTTTGTATCTCAGCTTCTATCAATCTTTTTGTCCATCTTTTTCAGAGCTTCTGTATCTCAACTCTCTGTTCATTTTTTTCAATGGAATTTGGCTCTCTATTTATAGATGGAGAGCATGACAATGAATGACTATTATTTTAAATTTGTTAATCATTTAATTTTAAAAATTAAATATCACTTTTCACATGAATCACAAGATAATAAAAACTATCCCAAATATGCATTTCTTCTAAATAAATACACGTACAAATTATAAGATATTTTCATAAAAGAACATAATTCAAACATTAATAACCAAAGATATCAAAATAACTTTTTTGTTCATGAGTACCAACAACCACGATCAATAACACAAAACATAGAGACAAAACATAAAAACAAAAGTACTAATATATATATATATATATAGTCTGCAAGATAGATTGGTAAATAGATAGATAGTCTTTGCCCATCATATAAGATTTTCATAAATACCCCTAATATTCCGGTAAGTTTTGAATGTTGTCCATATCCAACAATCTATTGGAAAACCCTACAAGCCATCACCGTAGCTAGAACTACTACTCCTGCCTGCTTCTGGAACTGTAGCTGAAATAGGAGGAAGAAAAGGCAACTCTTGGTTATCACTTGTGTCCAAGGCTCCACCACCCTGCACGGCCACTGACAATGATGATGATGATCCACCATCCTGTTCGGGTGCATCATCAGTTGACTTATGCATTCCTATTGCCTGAATTTGTGCATTAATTATTAAACTAAATTTTTGCTCCAACATCCAAGCATATATATATATATATATAAAAGTGTATGTTTCATGAGATGCATCAATATAATTAGATAGAAATTTGATGAAAAGTGTATGCATACAAATCTTTGTGTATGATCATCCTTGTAAATAATCACGAAGTCTCCAGTTCTCAATTGGTGAGATTTCACAAATTCACCTAAAAAAACCAATAATATTTTACAATTTGTAAGAAAATTGTTTTTATTTTCATTACCTTAAATCACTATAGTAGACAATATGACTCTTACTCTCTAAGGAATGCCTTTACACCTTACCTTCTTAACACTATCACAACGAGACTCGAATTAGGTATTTTGTGTTACTTACCTTCTTAACACTTCAGATGTGGGACATGGATTAATATCCTAACAATCTTCCCCTCAAACTAAGGACCGCATACCCTTGTCCTCCCCTAAAGGGACAATCATCTTGCATCCTCCGCAAGACACTGACTCTCCACATCTAGCATAACCAAGCCCACCAACCTTGGGCTCTGATACCACTTGTTGGGCTCGAATGATCCCACAAGATTGGGCTCTCACCACTTAACTCTACATTAGTATGATATTGTCCGCTTTGGCCTTAGACCTCACAGCTTTGTTCTTGGGCAACCACCCAAAAGGCTTCTTACTAATGGAGTTAGTGGAATTCTTATATGCTAGTCAACTCTAGCATTATCTTCAGATGTGAGACATAGATTGATATTCTCATAAATACAATGTTGTAGATGTTCCCATCTTGGAACTATGTGTTCCGAGAAACCATTCATGTAATTTGGTAATCACACGGCTGGCACACATTGTGCAAATACTTTTTTGGAGCAATTCTTATGTCATCGCTAAAAGAAGTCTTAGGATTGTGTTAGAACTTCTTTTAGCCTGGAATAGGAAATTTAATTAGATAGACGTTTTTATGTATACTTCTAATCTATTTAATATGTAAAAAATCCAATTTTGACCAAAATAATAAAGGAGCATAAATCTTCACTTACCTGTTTTCTCAATAACATACACTCTGCTAGCATTGTTTGGCCAAAACCTATAATATTATATTACATTAATTAATACAAAAATTACCAATATATATATATAATTAAAAACTTAAAATTAATCTTTGTTCTTAATTAATTACCTGTATTTAAATCTCCAAATTTTAACTTCAGTTATGTCATCCATGAACATGAAAAAACCTTCTTTTGCTTCCAACGGAGGCATGTATTTTTCTGCAAAGCTCTATGGAAAGAGACAAGAAAAATTAGAACTTTTCATGTTTTCCCCTCATTATATATAATTGTGAACAACAAATTAAGAATCAAACCTTGGGGATAACAATGCGGCCCACATCCTTGATATCACTGTATGTTTGTCTTTTTTCAAAAAGAAAAGTAAGTGTTGATAGATTCACCTCCTGTAACATTAATAATTAAAAAGTAAAGAAATATAAAAAATTTAAAAATAAAAAAACATTAATAATTAATAATATTATACAAAAAATATTAAAAAAATTCTAAAATTAACATTAATAATTTTAAAAAAAAAACCTAAAAAATAAAAGGTAACAAACTCTTCATTTCAAATAATTTAAAATTAAACATTAATAATTAAAAAAACACTCAAAAAATCAAAGGTAACAAACTCTTTATTTTTATTACAATCTTGTTTCGATTGAAAAAAAAATAAACAAAAACTTTGATTCATATAAAAACAGATTTTTTTCCTTAAGAAATTTAAAATTAAATTCATCAAATCTAATTTATCATTTTCTTTTAAAAAATCAACCTTTCTGTTCTCATAGAATAGTATTGATAAATTTATTTAGCGATTTCTATTACAGATCTGACTCAAAAACTTAGTAAAGTATAAAAAATGTCAATTTAATTTTATTTTACACTAAACAATTATAGATCTAACATAAAATAAATTTATTTAACTATTTCTATCACAGATCTGATTCAAAAAAATTAGTAAAATATTAAAAAAATACTAATTGATTTTATTTTACACTAAAAATAGTAGATCTAAGATAAGATAAATTTATTCAATGATTTCTATCACAGATCTAACTCAAAAAATTAGTAAAATAAAAGAAAGAGCCAATTAATTTTATTTAACACTAAAAAAATAGTAGATCTAACATTTAATAAATTTATTTACTTTTTTTATCATTGATTTGACTCAAAAAATTATCAACAAATTATAACCATACTTATATGATTTTTTTTTTCTACAAATTCAAGTTTATTTTCACATATACATCAATTGTATGTTAAAAATATATAATAAATAAATAAAAAGTGTAAAAAAAAAAACATAATAGAAGTAAAGGAAATAAAGCATACACGAGGAGGAGGTGTCAGTGGAACAGGAATGGGAATAGATCTTTGTCTCCTTGTTCTAGGCTCTTCTCTCCTTTTCATCCGAATTTTTTCAAGTTTTTTTAAAGCTTTGGCTCTTCTCTCTGCCAAGTTTAAATTTGATTCCATATTATTTTACTCTTTGATAGTTGTTGTTTCTTCTTCTTCTTCTTCTTCTTCTTCTTTATTTTTTTTTTAAATGTACAACTGTCAATTAGTAAGTGGAAAAAAAATTTGTGCTTAACTTTTTTTGGGTAAATGCATAATATTTAGAAAATGTATGGACATGTTAATAAATATATGTTATAATTATTGTAATTAAAATAATCTTTTATCAATATTTATCTAAGTGTATATCATGTAAATTGGTAATTTGTAACATAATAATATTTGTTTATTTTAATGAGAGCATAATTTTTTTTTTCATTCAATATTTGTAGAATATATAGTAATTATTCTAAACTAAAATATATTTTTTATTGATATTTACAAAAATATATCTTAGTTCTTATCATGTAATTAAAAATATTAAAGAGGCAACAATTTTAAAAAATTATTCATATATTTCAAAGTTAAAAAGATTTTAAATTTTACACTACTCATGTGCTTCTTTTTTTTCTTTTTTTTAATTCTGTAATTATTAAATATATTTTTTAAAAAAATCTCTAATTAAGAAAGAAATTTTTTTAATTATAAATCTTTAAAATAATTTATTATGACAATGTTTAAATTATTTATTATCTATGTAATTTTAATTTAATTTCTCTCACAAAATTTGAAATTTGAAAATAAAAAATCATTTTCTCCATTAATTTAACTTATACTTTAAGGTCCACATTTAATAAATAACAGCAGTTTTGACCTTTATTGACTCAAATTTATAATCACAATATTTAAATTAGGTATGTCTAGTAAACTTTTAAATTATTTTTTCTCAAAAAATTAAAATTTGTATATATCTTATTATATATATATATATATATATATATCCTCTTATTTTATTTTTATTTTTAAAAAAAAAGAAAAATTCCACTTGATTTCAAAAAAAAAATTCCAAATTTTTTTAGTTGTATTTTATAAATTTATTACATTTTTTTCAACGTGTTTGAAGATTATTTTAAATTTGTTAATCATTGAATTTCAAAATTTATATATACATATAGCGTATTCTTATCAAATATAAGAAATCATAGTTTAAAAGAAATATCGAAAATATTCTAAGAAAAACAAGAAATGGAATAGAATCAAGGAGACACTACCTAGATGAGACGGGACACACATGAAATATGTGTGTAATAATACTTAAAATATATGTGTAAATTGTCATTATTTATTATTATATTTTCTGCAAAGATTCTACTTAAATGTGATGGGGCATGCATAAAATGTGTGTGATAATACTTAAAAATGTGTGTAAATATTATTATTTTTTATTATTATATTTTTTTTTCGCAAAGATCCTACATGGGACAGAAAGCTAAAAAAATGTGTTCATATATTGTCATTTATTATTATTGTATTTATTGCGATGACCCTACAGAATGGGACACACATGAAATATGGGCATATGTTGTTATTTTTAATTATTTTATTTATTGCAAAGATTTTGACTAAACAAAATGAATATGTGTGTCCTAATGCTTAAAAATATGTGCATATGTTGTTATTTTTACTTATTGTATTTATTGCAAAGATTTTGTCTAAACAGAATGAATATGTGTGTCCTAATGCTTAAAAATATATGCATATGTTGTTATTTTTAATTATTGTATTTATTGCAAAGATTCTGCCTAATCAAAATGGATATGTGCGTCCTAATGCTTAAAAATATGTACATATATTGTTATTTTGAATTAATGTATTTATTGCAAAGATTTTGTCTAAACATAATGATATGTATGTCCTAATGCTTAAAAATATGTGCATATGTTGTTATTTTTAATTATTGTATTTATTGCAAAGATTTTGCTTAAATAGAATGGGACACACATGAAATATGTGTGTAGTAATGCTTACAAATATGTACATATATTGTTATTTTTAATTATTATATTTATTGTAAGGATTTTACTAAAACAGAATAAGACACACATGAAATATGTGTATTCTACTGCTGAAAAATATGTGCATACGTTGTCATTTTTAATTATTATATTTATTATAAGCACCTTACTTAAACAGAACGGGACACACATGAAATATAAAAGGAAATGTAAGAGTGATGTTTCTCGTGAGTGAGATTAAGCAACAAATATTTTATTTAGTTATGTTTTCTACAAGGATTCTACCTAAATCGAATGAGACACACATGAAATATGTATACTATTGTTTAAAAATGTGAGCATATGTTGTCATTATTTATTATTATATTTTCTACAATGACTTTAACTAAACCGGACCGAATATGAAATATGCGTGTATTAAACTTAAAAATGTGTGCATAGTCATTATTTATTATTGTATTTTATGTGAATATCCTACTTAAAGGGGACGAGACACACATGAATAATGTTGTCATTTTTTATTAATATATTTCCTTCAATGACCATACCTAAACACACATGAAATATGTATATTAATGCTTAAAAATGTGTGTAGACATTGCTATTTTTTATTATTGTATTTATTTCAAGGACCCCTTACCTAAACAGAACGGAACACTCATGAAATATGTTCTTAATGTTTAAAAATGTGCGTATATACATTGTTATTTTTTTTATTATGGTGTTTATTGTGAGGACTCTACCTAAATTGAACGAGACACACATGAAATATGTGTCCTCATGCTTAAAATGTGTGCATATGTTGTCATTTTTCATTGTTGTATGTCTTGTAAGGACCTTGCCTAAATGTGACTGAACACATGAAATATGTGTTATAATGCTTATAAATATGTGGATATGTTGTCAATTTTTATTATTGTCGAATGCCAAAATATAGTTTCTTATTGCAAAGTAGAAAGCAACATAAAATCCAACCTTACAACTCTAAACTCAGAGAGAGGGGCTAAACTTTGAGAAAGTTGAAGAAAACTAAGGATGAAAAGGAGTAGACAGAAGTTTACTATAATTCTAATTCATCCGACACAGTCGTGTAGAAAGTTCCAGAACCTAAAGAAAATTTCTTTTTTTTAACAAAAATAATAATAATAATAATATTTTATTTCTAATTTGATTTATATTATATATTTTGTTTTTAGTAAATTAATTTTAGTAATTTATTGACTATTGTTTTCTTTTTATCTTTCATATTGTACTATTTATTCATTATTTATATGAGTTTTTCAATTCTTTTGTTTTTTCAATTTTTTACGACTTAGAATCCTATTTTATATTCGATATTGTTTTAACAAATTATAGATAAAAACTAAACAACAAAAAATTTAATCGAATAATAATTTTTTTAAAAATTACAAAATATAAAACGATAGAAAGAATGGAACACGCATGAAATAATGTGTCCTAGTACTTAAAAATGTGTGCATATATTTTCATTTATTATTATTGTATTTATTGCGATGACTCGACCTCAACAGAATGAAACACGCATGAAATACGCGTGTCCTAGTAATTAAAAATGTGTGCATATATTATCATTTATTTTTATTGTATTTATTGCGATGACTCTATCTCAATAGAATGGAACACGCATGAAATACGCGTGTCCTAATGCTTAAAAATGTGTGCATATATTTTCATTTATTATTATTATATTTATTGCGATGACTCTACCTCAACAAAATGGAACACACATGAAATATGTGTGTTCTATTACAAGGAGCTACCTACATACATGTTGTCATTTTTTATCATTTTATTTTAAAACTAAACACTTTTGTTCTCAGAAAATACTACTCACTAATTCATTATTTAGAAAAATTAAAAAAATAAATTCGTTTCCAATTTTATTGTAGAAAACTAATAAAAATATAAGAAATTGTCAATTTTATTTTATTTTACTCTAAACAATATTAGATCTAACCTATGATAAATTTATTTAATGATTTATATCACTAATTTGACTCAAAAAATTAGTAGAATGTAATAAAATGTCATTTTAATTTTATTTCACACAAAAAAAAATAAATTTAACATTTGATAAATTTATTTAATAATTTCTATCATTGATTTGACTCAAACAATTAGGAAGATATAAGAAAGTGTCTTCTAAAAAATAAGTCTATTTTATTTTATTTTACTCAAAAAAAATAACATTTGATAAATCTATTTAATAATTTCTATCACAAATTCTAAATCAAAAAATTAATAAAATATAAGAAGTGTCAATTTAATTTTACTTTACACTAAAAAAAATAGTAGACCTAACATTTGATAAATTTATTTCATATTTTCTATAAATAATTTTTTAATCATTTAGTTTTAAAAATATATACATCAATCGTATGTTTATAAAATGTAAGCAATAACAATTTAAAAGAAACGAATAAAACATGTAAGAAAAAAATTACTTTGGCTCTTCTCTTTGCTTTTTCTTTTTTGAAAAAGAAATGTATTCGTGTCATTCAGTAAGTTGGTGGAATTGTTTCTGTACTTAATATATATTATATTTTTTTTATATTAATTGAAATTCATGTGCGATTTTTGTCTTTATTATATCTTGAACTCACGAACTCATGAATTTTGTTTTTACTGTAGTTGTAGGAGGAGGAAGAAAAGGCAACTCCTGGTTATCATTTGCTTCTAAGGCTCCATCACCCTGCACAACCACCGACAATGATGATGATGATCGACCAGCCTCTTCAAGTGTATCGTAGGTTGACTTCCTCATCTCTATTGCCTGAATTTATGCATTAATTATTAAACAAAATTTTTGTTCCAACAACCAAACATATATATATATGTGTGTGTGTGTGTGTGTGTGTTTCATGAGATGCAACAATATTAGATATAGATTTGTTGAAATACATATTTCTTGCAGTACAATTTTGAATTAATAAATATGAATTCAAATTTATAGATTTATAGATAGAAATGAGATGCATCTATATAATTAGATAGAGATTTGATGAAAAGTGTATGCGTACAAATCTTTGAGTCTAATCATCATTGTAAATCATCACGGAGTCTCCAATCCTCACCAATTGAGGATCAGAGACTTCGTGATGATTTACAAGGATAATCGATCATACACATATTTGTATGCATACGTTTTTCATCATATTGATGCATCTCATGAAATATATATATATACATATTCACGTAATAGGGATGAAGAAGTCAATCGACGATGCACCCAAACAGGATGGTGGATCATCGTCATCATTGTTGGTGGTTGTGCATGGTGATGGAGTCTTGGAAGCAAGTGATAACTAAGAGATGCCTTTTCTTCCTCCCACTGCAGCTACAATTCTAGAAGCAGGAGGAAGTAGTAGTTCTAGTTATGTTGGGATAAAATTTTTGGTGAAGTAAAATTTAAAATGGAATCTCTCCAGAAAATATGGAATCCTCAAAAATATTCCATAAAAAGTAATAATAATAATTTTAAAAGAAAAAGGACAAAAATATCCTAAAAACAAATAATTTACCCCATAAGAATATCTGTATTTCAATTTAAGAGTAGGTAGCTTGTGTTTTTTCTTTTTTTATTTATTCGATAATTATAAAATATATTATTCATTTAATATGTAAGAATTATTATAAATTTAAAAATATATTTTTATTGATATTTATATAAATTCATCTCAATTTTGATGTTTAATTAAACTTCAATAGAAAGTTTTAAATTTTTAGTTCTATCTGTTGTAATTGATTATTAGTGTTAGTTTCTCATATTCATTTAATATTTATAATATTTATTTTTAAAAATAAATAAATATATATATATATATAATATATATTAATTATTAATTTATTAAAATTGAAATATATTTTATCAATAGTTATAATATCACCTTTTTATGGTTTAAATAAATTTAGATCTATTAAATAATTTATTTATATTTCACCATAATTTAATTTCGTTGTTACAAAATTTTGCTATAAGTAATAAAACGAAAGGAGTTGTTATTTTGAAGCAGTCAATAATCTGCTTTTAGTTTTTGTTATTTTACAAGGATCATATCCAAACGTGACACAAAATATATGGGTGTATGAGTGTTTAAAAAGTTGTGTAATTAGTTTTTACTGGGCAGGGGTATTTTTATCCATTATAAAAAAAATAAACCATAATTTTTATAAACTGTAAATTTATAATTTTAATTAAAAAATATTAATTTTTTCTTAATTTTTTTTCTCTTTTCTTCCTCTTCCTTTTTCTTTCTTCTGCACCTCTTTCTTCTTTATTCTTTGTCTCTCTCTTTCTACAAAGATTTTAAAATTTTTAATTTTTAATTTAATTAGGGAACAAGAATCGATTTCCAGTTTAAGTCGTCTAAATTATCTCTTTTTTCTCGGTAAATTTTTTTTTTCTTTTTTTGCCCATTGTACATCTCTTGCTCTCAAAAAACTCTGCTTGGTTCCGTCGAACTTCCTCCTCTTTTTATTCTTTCTTCCGTTTTTCATCTTCATCTTTTTTTCTTTTTTTTTCTTTTGAAAAATAAATAAAATTGCTTTGTATTTTACTTTTTGTAATGTAATTAACAATTAAATAAATAAATAAAAAGAAGGGAAAGGGGAGGAAATATGGGGCAATAAAAACAAATCCGAAGGAAAAAAGAGTTCAATAGATAGAAAAGAAGAAGAAGAAAGAGAGAAAAATAAGAAGAAGAAATATTGAAAGAATGATAGGTGGAAGAAGAAGATGAAATAGAGAGAAAAACAAGAAGAAGAAAGATAGTGAAAAATAAAAAGAAGAAATGGTGGAAGAAAAAGATGAAAGGGACATAAAAACTAGAAGAAGAAATGGAGAGATAGAAAAAAGAAATAAAGAAGAAGATGGGTGGTAGAAGAAGAATGAGTGGGAGAAGGAGAATGAGAGAAAGAAGGAAGAAGAAAGAGGGAGAAAGAAGTTGTAGAAGAAAGAGGTAGAAAAAAGTTGGAGAAGAAAAATATAGAAAGAAGGAAGAAGAAGGGAGAAAAAAGTTACAGAATGAAGAGAGAAAAAAATTAAGAAAAATTAATATTTTTTAATTAAAATTATAAAATTACCCTTTATAAAAATTAGAATTTCTTTTTAATAATGGACAAAAATACTTGTGCTCAAAATATTAAAATGAGTTGACTAACAATCAAAATTTTGACCTAATGACAAGAATTATCTGAGGTGCATTCCGTGGTATGTTTTAAAACTTGAGCACTATAAAAGCAAAAAAAAAAATCTTAAGACGTTAAACTTGAATTTTTGAACTCTAAAAATTATTTAATCTTCTTTTTTTTCTTTCATAAGATCCTCAGAACAAAACGCATGAAATATGTGTATCAATACTTAAAAAAAGGTGTGCAAATATTCTTAATTTTGATTATTCTTAAATATTTTTATTGCTTTGAATCTCACTTTTTATATATGCAATTATTCTCTTTCGCATTTACCTTTAAAAAAATAAAATCTCTTTTATCTTTTAAAGTTACTTGAATTCTCTTAGAGTGGTTAGCTCCATATTAAAAACTTTGAGTCAGACTCTTCCCCCGAGTAAGAGTTGAACTCCGCAAGTCGAGTCTGAATTAGTCTCACCAAAAGTGAGGACGTCAGATGCCCCAAGTGGGTAGCAAAAAAAAAAGTTACTTGAATTTAGATAATCATTATCTTGAATTCTAATTCCTCTTTAGTTAATTAAAATTTGATTCAAATTAAGAAATGAAATTTTAAGTAAAAGTCTTTAAAATAATTTATTAGGACAATACTTAAATTATTTATTATCCATGTAATTTTAATTTAATTTTCCTCTCAAGATTTAAAATTTGTAAACAAAAATTTTTCATTTTTCATTTTTCATTTTCCCACTTAATTTTTAAATTTGAACATAATATAATTAAAGGAAATAAAACATACACAAGGAGGAGGTGTCGGGAAAAAGAAATGATACTAGATCTCTGTCTTCTTGTTCTAGGCTCTTCTCTCCTTTTCATTCTAATTTTTTAAAACTTTTTTAAAGCTTTGGCTCTTCTTTCTGCCAAGTTTAATATTTTTAGATTAGATTCCATCTACTGTTATTGATGCTCTTTTTACTTTTTTAATAGTTTTTTTTATGAGGAAAATGTATTCGGTGTCAATCAGTAAGAGGGAAGAATTTTTTTGTGCTTAATTTTTATTTTTTTTGGTAAATTCTTAATATTTAGAAAATGTAAGTACATGTAAATAAATATATGTTATAACTATTGCAATTAAAATATTCTTTTATTAATATTTATGTAAGTGTATATCATGTAAATTGGTGATTTGTAAAGATAATAATATTTGTTTATTTTAATGAAGCATAGTTTTTTTTTCATTCCATATTTTTATTGACATTTACACAAATGTATCTTAGTTCTTATTACTAGATCTCCACCTCTCAATTCTAGGCTCTTCTCTCTTTTTTCATCCTAATTTTTCAAGTTTTTTAAAAGTTTTGACTCTTCTCTCTGTCAAGTTTAAAATATTTAAGTTTGATTCCATCTTCTCTCTATTATTGTTTAAAATATATATATATATTTCCTCTTATTTTCTTAAAAAAATAGAAATTCTTTTTTATTTTAATTTTTTATCCAAATTATTTTTAGTTGTATTTGTAAACAAATTTCTTCGAAACTTCCTGTAAATCGAAAATTACAAAGAAAATATATTACGTGTAAGTAAATTACAATACTTTCCTTTACAGTGTCCTATTTTTATCAATTTGCTCATTCAATCCGTCGTGGGCTCAAGGGTCTTTTTGTGCTTGAACTCGATCTAATGGATTTTAATTTATCTGAGGGGCGTTTTCGGCTGATCTCGGGCTGGATTCAACTTCGAGAGTTGTTGGTTTGATCTCGATCCGTTGAACAGTTATGAATTTCTTCCGAGGGCTTGAGTTCTTCTAGACTTTTCTTTAGAGGCCTTTGATTTTCTCGAAATGGACTTTGTTGAGACAGAGTTTCTGTATTCTTCACATTTCTCTGTATCTCAGCTTCTATCAATCTTTTTGTCCATATTTTTTAGAGCTTCTATATCTCAACTCTTTTTTTCAATGAAATTTTACCCTCTATTTATAGATGGAGATGATGACAATCAATGGCTATTATGATGTCATGTGTCACTGATTTGAGAGGTAAATCTCTCAATATCTTAATATATAAATATTTATATATTAAAATATTTAAATAACATTTAATTGTCAAGAGGCGTTGCTCGGATGGTAAGTACCCTCACTTATGACTGAGAGGTCATGAGTTTGAGACATCGTAGAGACAAGAGTCCACGAATAGATATTTATCAAAAAAAATATTTAATTATATAATATAAATGCCTACAAATTTCCCCTTAGAAAATTGTTCCCGAGGCTAAAGACTTTGCATGAGGAGTTTTTTTTGTTATGACTCAATTTCTTTTGAGGGCTTGAGAGCTTCTAGACTTTCCTTCAGAGACTTTTGATTTTTTTCGGAATGGACTTTGTTGATAGGAAGAGCTAAAACAATAGAGTTTTGGTATTCTTCACATTTCTTTCAGCTTCAAAGCTTTTGTATCTCAGCTTCTATCAATCTTTTTGTCCATCTTTTTCAGAGCTTCTGTATCTCAACTTTCAGTTCATTTTTTTCGATGGAATTTGGCTCTCTATTTATAGATGGAGAGCATGACAATGAATAACTATTATTTTAAATTTGTTAATCATTTAATTTTAAAAATTAAATATCACTTTTTACATGAATCACAAGATAATAAAAACTATCCCAAATATGCATTTCTTCTAAATAAATACACATACAAATTATAAGATATTTTCATAAAAGAACACAATTCAAACATTAATAACCAAAGATATCAAAATAACTTTTTTGTTCACGAGTACCAACAACCACAATCAATAACACAAAACACAGAGACAAAACATAAAAACAAAAGTACTAATATATATATATATATATATATATATATATATATATATATATATATATATATATAGTCTGCAAGATAGATTTTCATAAATACCCCTAATATTCCGGTAAGTTTTGAATGTTGTCCATATCCAACAATCTATTGGAAAACCCTACAAGCCATCACCGTAGCTAGAACTACTACTCCTACCTGCTTCTGGAACTGTAGCTGCAATAGGAGGAAGAAAAGGCAACTCTTGGTTATCACTTGTGTCCAAGGCTCCATCACCCTGCACGGCCACTGACAATGATGATGATGATCCACCATCCTGTTCGGGTGCATCATCAGTTGACTTATGCATCCCTATTGCCTGAATTTGTGCATTAATTATTAAACTAAATTTTTGCTCCAACATCCAAGCATATATATATATATATATATAAGTGTATGTTTCATGAGATGCATCAATATAATTAGATAGAAATTTGATGAAAAGCGTGTGCATACAAATCTTTGTGTATGATCATCCTTGTAAATAATCACGAAGTCTCCAGTTCTCAATTGGTGATATTTCACAAATTCACCTAAAAAAACCAATAATATTTTACAATTTGTAAGAAAATTGTTTTTATTTTCATTACCTTGAATCACTATAGTAGACAATATGACTCTTACTCTCTAAGGAATGCCTTTACACCTTACCTTCTTAACACTATCACAACGAGACTCGAATTAGGTATTTTGTGTTACTTACAGATTATATGAGAGAAAGCTTCTTCACTATTGCGTATGTGGTAATGGATTTGTAGGAACTTAGCTAACTCCAATACTGTTGGGCTCGAATGATCCCACAAGATTGGGCTTCCACCACTTAACTCCACATTATTATGATATTGTCCGATTTGGCCTTAGGATCTCACGGCTTTGTTCTTGGGCAACCACCCAAAAGGCCTCTTACTAATGGAGTTAGTGGAATTCTTATATGCTAGTCAACTCTAGCATTATCTTCATATGTGGGACATGGATTAATATCCTAACAATCCTCCCCTCAAACCAAGGACCACATACTTGTGTCCTCCCCTAAAGGGATAATCATCTTGCATCCTCCGCAAGACACTGACTCTCCACATCTAGCATAACCAAGCCCATCAACCTTGGGCTCTGATACCACTTGTTGGGCTCGAATGATCCCACAAGATTGGCTCCCACCACTTAACTTTATATTAGTATGATATTGTCCGCTTTGGCCTTAGACCTCACAGCTTTGTTCTTGGGCAACCACCCAAAAGGCTTCTTACTAATGGAGTTAGTGGAATTCTTATATGTTAGTTAACTCTAACATTATCTTCATATGTGAGACATAGATTGATATTCTCACAAATACAATGTTGTAGGTGTTCCCATCTTGGAACTATGTGTTCCGACAAACCATTCATGTAATTTGGTAATCACACGGCTGACACACATTGTGCAAATACTTTTTTGGAACAATTCTTATGTCATCGCTAAAAGAAGTCTTAGGATTGTGTTAGAACTTCTTTTAGCTTGGAATAGGAAATTTAATTAGATAGACGTTTATGTATACTTCTAATCTATTTAATATATAAAAAATCCAATTTTGACCAAAATAATAAAGGAGCATAAATCTTCACTTACCTGTTTTCTCAAGAACATACACTCTGCTAGCATTGTTTGGCCAAAACCTATAATATTATATTACATTAATTAATACAAAAATTACCAATATATATATAATTAAAAACTTAAAATTAATATTTGTTCTTAATTAATTACCTGTATTTAAATCTCCAGATTTTAACTTTAGTTATGTCATCCATGAACATGAAAAAACCTTCTTTTGCTTCCAAAGGAGGCATGTATTTTTCTGCAAAGCTCTATGGAAAGAGACAAGAAAAATTAGAACTTTTCATGTTTTCCCCCTCATTATATGTAATTGTGAACAACAAATTAAGAATCAAACCTTGGGGGTAACAATGCGGCCCACATCCTTGATATCACTCTATGTTAGTCTTTTTTCAAAAAGAAAATTGAGTGTTGATAGATTCACCTCCTGTAACATTAATAATTAAAAGGTAAAGAAATATAAAAAATTAAAAAGTAAAAAAAAACATTAATAATTAATAATATTATACAAAAAATAAAAAAAATCTAAAATTAACATTAATAATTTAAAAAAAACCTAAAAAATAAAAGGTAACAAACTCTTCATTTCAAATCATTTAAAATTAAACATTAATAATTAAAAAAACACTCAAAAATCAAAGGTAACAAACTCTTTATTTTTATTACAATCTTGTTTCGATTGAAAAAAAAACAAACAAAAACTTTGATTCATGTAAAAACAGATTTTTTTGCTTAAGAAATTTAAAATTAAATTCATCAAATCTAATTTATCATTTTCTTTTAAAAAATCAACCTTTCTGTTCTCATAGAATAGTAGTGATAAATTTATTTGGCAATTTCTATTACAGATCTGACTCAAAAACTTAGTAAAGTATAAAAAAATGTCAATTTAATTTTATTTTACACTAAACAATTATAGATCTAACATAAAATAAATTTATTTAACGATTTCTATCACAGATCTGGTTCAAAACAATTAGTAAAATATAAAAAAAATACTAATTGATTTTATTTTATACTAAAAATAATAGATCTAAGATAAGATAAATTTATTCAATGGTTTCTATCACAGATCTGACTCAAAACTTAGTAAAATAAAAGAAAGTGACAATTAATCTTATTTAACACTAAAAAAATAGTAGATCTAACATTTAATAACTTTATTTAATTTTTATATCATTGATTTGACTCAAAAAATTATCAACAAATTATAACCATACTTATATGATTTTGTTTTCCACAAGTTCAAGTTTATTTTCACATATACATCAAATGTATGTTAAAAATACATAAAAAATGAATAAAAAGTGGAAGAAAAAAAAAACATAATAGAAGTAAAGGAAATAAAACATACACGAGGAGGAGGTGTCGGTGGAACAGGAATGGTAATAGATCTTTGTCTCCTTGTTCTAGGCTCTTCTCTCCTTTTCATCCGAATTTTTTCAAGTTTTTTTAAAGCTTTGGCTCTTCTCTCTGCCAAGTTTAAATTTGATTCCATATTTTTTAACTCTTTGATAGTTGTTGTTTCTTCTTCTTCTTCTTCTTCTTTATTTTTTTTAAATGTACAACTGTCAATTAGTAAGTGGAAAAAAATTGTGCTTAATTGTTTTTTGGGTAAATGCATAATATTTAGAAAATGTATGGGCATGTTAATAAATATATGTTATAATTACTATATTTAAAATAATCTTTTATCAATATTTATCTAAGTGTATATCATGTAAATTGGTAATTTGTAACATAATAATATTTGTTTATTTTAATGGGAGCATAATTTTATTTTTTTTTCATTCAATATTTGTAGAATATATAGTAATTATTCTAAACTAAAATATATTTTTTATTGATATTTACACAAATATATCTTAGTTCTTATCATGTAATTAAAAATATTAAAGAGACAACAATTTAAATAAATTATTCATATATTTCAAAGTTAAAAAGATTTTAAATTTTACACTACTCATGTGCTTCTTCTTTTTTCCTTTTTTTTTATTCAATAATTATTAAATATTTTTTTAAAAAAATCTCTAATTAGGAAAAAAAATTTTAAGTATAAATCTTTAAAATAATTTATTATGACAATGTTTAAATTATTTATTATCTATGTAATTTTAATTTTATTTCTCTCACAAAATTTGAAATTTTAAAATAAAAATCATTTTCTCCATTAATTTAACTTATACTTTAAGGTCCACATTTAATAAATAACTAAAGTTTTGACCTTTATTGACTCAAATTTATAATCACAATATTTAAATTAGGTATGTCTAGTAAAATTTTAAATTATTTTTTCTCACAAAATTAAAATTTGTATATATCTTATATATATATATATATATATATATATATATATATCCTCTTTTTTTTTAAAGGAAAAATTCCACTTGATTTCAAAAAAAATTTCCAAATTGTTTTAGTTGTATTTTATAAATTTATTACATTTTTTTTAACGTGTTAAAGATTATTTTAAATTTGTTAATCATTGAATGTCAAAATTTATATATACATATAGCGTATTCTTATCAAATATAAGAAATCATACTTTAAAAGAAATATCGAAAATATTCTAAGAAAAACAAGAAATGGAATAGAATCAAGGAGACACTACCTAGATGAGACGGGACACACATGAAATATGTGTGTAATAATACTTAAAAATATATGTGTAAGTTGTCATTATTTAAACTTATAAAAAAAACAAAAGTTGTCATTATTTATTATTATATTTTCTGCAAAGATCCTACCTAAATGTGATGCGACATGCATAAAATGTGTGTAATCATGCTTAAAAATGTGTGCAAATATTATTATTTTTTATTATTATATATTTTTTTTGCAAAGATCCTACATGGGACAGGAAGCTAAAAAAATGTGTTCATATATTATCTTTTATTATTATTGTATTTATTGCGATGATCTTACTTAAACAAAATGGGACACACATGAAATATGTGCATATGTTGTTATTTTTAATTATTTTATTCATTGTAAAGATTTTGACTAAACAAAATGAATATGTATGTCCTAATGCTTAAAAATATGTGCATATGTTGTTATTTTTTAATTATTGTATTTATTACAAAGATTTTGTCTAAACATAATGAATATGTGTGTCCTAATGCTTAAAAATACGTGCATATGTTGTTATTTTTAATTATTGTATTTATTGCAAAGATTCTACCTAATCAAAATGGATATGTGCCTCCTAATGCTTAAAAATATGTACATATATTGTTATTTTGAATTATTGTATTTATTGCAAAGATTTTTTCTAAACATAATGAATATGTATGTCCTAATACTTAAAAATATGTGCATATGTTGTTATTTTTAATTATTGTATTTATTGCAAAGATTCTGCCTAATCAAAATAGATATCTACGTCCTAATGCTTAAAAATATGTACATATATTGTTATTTTGAATTATTGTATTTATTGCAAAGAATTTGTCTAAACAGAATGAATATGTTTGTCATAATGCTTAAAAATATGTGCATATGTTGTTATTTTTAATTATTGTATTTATTGCAAAGATTCTGCCTAAACAGAATGGGACACACATGAAATATGTGTGTCCTAATACTTAAAAATATGTACATATATTGTCATTTTTAATTATTATATTTATTGTAAGGATTCTACCTAAACAAAATAGGACACACATGAAATATGTGTGTTTTACTGCGGAAAAAATATGTGCATACATTGTCATTTTTAATTATTGTATTTATTATAAGCACCCTATTTAAACAAAACTGGACACACATAAAACATAAAAGGAAATGTAAGTGATGTTTCTCGTGAGTGAGATTAAGCAACAAATATTTTATTTAGTTATGTTTTCTACAAGGATCCTACCTAAACCGAATGAGACACACGTGAAATATGTGTACTATTGTTTAAAAATGTGAGCATATGTTGTCACTATTTATTATTATATTTTCTACAATGACTTTACCTAAACGGGACCGAATATGAAATATGCGTGTATTATACTTAAAAATGTGTGCATATATTGTCATTATTTATTATTGTATTTTATGTGAATATCCTACTTAAAGGGGACGAGACACACATGAATAATGTTGTCATTTTTTATTAATATATTTCCTGCAATGACCATACCTAAACACACATGAAATATGTATATTAATGCTTAAAAATGTGTTCAGACATTGCTATTTTTTATTATTGTATTTATTTCAAGGACCCTACCTAAACAGAACGGAACATTCATGAAATATGTTCTTAATGTTTAAAAATGTGCGTATATACATTGTTATTTTTTTATTATGGTATTTATTGTGAGGACTCTACCTAAATTGAACGAGACACACATGAAATATGTGTCCTCATGCTTAAAATGTGTGCATATGTTGTCATTTTTCATTGATGTATGTCTTGCAAGGACCTTGCCTAGAGCTGTTAACGAACCGAGTCGAACCGAACATCAGATAATTTGGGTTTGTTTGATTATTATTCGAGCACGTTTAAGTTCGCTCGTTTAATTTTTCGAAAAGAAAAAGTTGTTTGAATTTGTTTGACTATTTTTTTTATTGTTCGAGTTCGAACTCGAATTCGCTCGATTAAATTTAAAAAAATTCAAATTTAAATATTAAATTTTTTTTCAAAATTTCAAATTTATAAAAAAAAATAGAATTTAAATATTTAACTATTTAATAATAATAATAATAATAAAAGATTCTTTAAAATGATAAATCTAAATATAGTAATTAAAATGATTAAATTTCAAACTAAGATAAAATAATTTCTTCAAAAGATAGATCGTCATCCTCTGTCTGTAAAAAAAATGTTAAATATATAAAGAATATTTTTAAATATATTAATCATTATTTTTATACATACAAATTAAAGGAGAAGAAAAAAACAAAGAACAAACCTGTTTCTTATCTTTCTTAAGTCCATGAAGATTACGCACCCAATCAGATGCACATAAAATTATTTCAACAGTATCAACAGACATTGAAGCACGACGATCATCAATCACTCTACCTCCTGCACTGAAAGTATATTCTGAAGCCACAGTAGTAATTGGAATAAATAATATGTCACGTGCCATTTTAGATAATCTACTGTACTTAAACTGATTCACTCTCCACCATTCTAATGCATCAAAATGAGCTTCAGAATCATATATATATATATATACATTTTCTTCCAAATAAATATCTAAATCTGATTTTACATGCTGAATAAAATCTGATTGTCTGATAAAGGAATCAAATTTAGCCTTTCCAGTAATAACATTTCTTCCAATTCTATGAACCTCATAACTACCACTGCCAAACTGATTGTTATCCATTCTTGCCCTTGTTGAACTTTGTTCTTGACTCAATTGACACTCATTATATGCACTTGCATAACTTGCATAAAGGTCATACAATGACTTCTTAACCAATTCAATATTTGCATGCGAATCATCCTTATAAAGCAGAGGAAAAACAAACTCAACAAGTTTCATTTTATACCTTGGATCCAAAATTGCACTAAAAGAAAATAACATGTTACATTCACCCCAATATTTATCAAATTTAGCAACCATTTTTCCAGCCATGACTCTCATATAATCAGAATGATTCAAAGATTTTCCATTTAATATTTCTTTGATCCTATAAAGCTCTGGAAGAAACAAATTCGAAGTAGGATATTCAGAACTAGATATCATATTGGTAATTTCATGAAAAATAGCTAAAAATTGGGTTACTTCTTCAACTTTCATCCAATCATAGCTATTAGGAACATAACAAAAACCAGGATCAATATCATGATAACGAGAGAAAGCATCCTTAACTTCTAAAGCAACTGGCAACAACAAATATGTTCCATTCCATCTAGTAGGACAATCCAAAATCAATTTTTTACAAGACAATTGAAGTTGCTTCACAATTTTAGAAAATTCATTAATTCGAGCCTCAGAATTCTTTAAGTACTTTATACCATCCCGAACAACATCAACTATACTTCCAATTTCACCAAGTCCATCTTGAACAAGCAAATTCAAAATATGAGCACAACATCTCACATGAAATAACTTTCCATCAATTGGCAAACTTTTCCCCAATAAAAGATCATTTTTCAATCTTCGAATACAAACATCATTGTATGACGCATTATCAACAGTAATAGAGGCCAATTTATTTTCAATTCCCCAATCAAGAAGACATTTACTAAGTGCATCAGCAACAATAACACCTGTATGTGGAGGTGGGATATTTTTAAAACTCAATACACGTTTTTGTAATACTAGTTAGAATCAACAAAATGTCCAGTGACAACCATGTATTGAATACTTTGTCCACTTTTCCACAAATCAGTAGTGATGTTAATCTTATCAACTTTATGTAATAATGTCTTAAACTTATTTTTTCAGTTGAGTCTAGACTTTGAGAAGGTAAGGAAAGGAGAACGGTCAACTTTTTAGGGTTTGTATAGAAAGAAAGTTGATTGAGTTTAGTTAGAACTCAAAAGTCTTTTTATGGTTCTGAGATAAACAAATTTCTTTAACATTTTGAAAAACGTTGGGGAAGTTGAATCACCTCTGAAAATTAGAAAAAAAAATTAAAACAATCTCTAATTTAAATATTAAATATTATTTTTAATAATATATATAAATATTTATAATTTGTTCGCGAACGCTTGGTATGTTCGCCAACAATGTTTGAATAAGCTTGAAATTTAATCGAACCTAAAATTTTGTTCGTGTTTGTTTGTTTAATAAATAAACGAGTTCGAACCGAATATAAACGAGTTCGAACGAGTTTTGTTCGCGAACCGTTTGGTTCGTTTACAGCTCTAACCTTGCCTAAATGTGACCGAGCACGTGAAATATGTGTTATAATGCTTATAAATATGTGGATATGTTGTCAATTTTTATTATTGTCAAATACCAAAATATAGTTTCTTATTGCAAAGTAGAAAGCAACATAAAATCCAACCTTACAACTCTAAACTCAGAGAGAGGGGCTAAACTTTGGGAAAGTTGAAGAAAACTAAGGATGAAAAGGAGAGAAGATGAGATGCCTAGAAATAGGAGTAGACAGAAGTTTACTATAATTCTAATTCATCCGACACCATATGTTCGTGTAGGTTTCATTTCCTTTAATTTCATTCCATTTTCTTTTTTTCTTACATTTTTTCTCTACTTCTTTTAAACTGTGATTGCTTACATTTTATGAGCATACAATATATATATATATATATAATTTTAAAATTAAATGATTAACACATTTAAAATAAACTTCATGTTAAAAGAAATAAGTATTCTGATGATTTGTTGAAAAACAATTTGGGCAAATCAGTCATGCACAACATTAAATAAATTTATCAAATGTTAGAAAAATCACACATTTTCCTAACATTTGATAAATTTATTTAATGTTTTATATGATTGATTTAACCCAAAATATTTTATCAAGAAATCATAAGGACACATTTATTGTTATTATTTTAACATGTTTAAGCTTATTTAAATTTATTAATTATTTAATTTTAAAATTTTTATTATATATAGTTATCGTATTCTCATAAAATATAAATAATTACAGTTTAAAAGAATAAAGAAAAAATGTAACAAAGAAAAGGAATGAAATGAAATTGAAGAAAATTAAACCTATACGAGCAGGTGGTGTCGGAGGAATAAGAATTCTAGTAAATCTTTGTCTACTCTCACTTTTTAAGCACAGTCGTGTAGAAAGCTCCAGAATCTAAAGAAAATTTCTTTTTTTTAACAAAAAAAAAATTAATCATATTTTATTTCCAATTTGATTTATATTATCAATTTTTTTTCATGTAAATTAGTTTTAGTAATTTATTGACTATTGTTTTCTTTTTATCTTTCATATTGTACTATTTATTCATTATTTATATGAGTTTTTTATAAAAAAAATCAATTTTTTACGACTTAAATCTTATTTTATATTCGATATTGTTTTAACAAATTTTAGATAAAAACTAAACAACAAAAAATTTAATCGAATAATAATTTTTTTAAAAATTACAAAATATAAAACGATAGAAAGACAAACTAAAATCATTCAATAAATAAATTTAACAAAATTGTTATCTTCTATAAAAAAAATTAAAAAATAAAGTATAATCTATTTATTTTAAACTTTTTTCAGAGATAATGCCTTTTTGCTTTTAAATTTGAAATTCGAGATGAAGATAATTTTTCTATATGGAATAATCAATTTACTAGTGAAGACTCTATTTTGGAATATTATTATAATATTATTTTATTATTCAGAAAAAAAAACAATGATAACTTAAATAATAATTAAAAATTTTAAAATATAAACTAATTAAAAATAAATTTATTTATTTAATTAATGTAAACTAAAATATAGTTTTTATTAAAATTAACTTATTAAATAATTTATTTATAATTCAATGTCAAAAGTATTTGGAAAATTTTTATTTATATTTTATACTACTTTTTCATTCGATAATAATAGAATATATTGTTTTATTTAATATGTAATAATTATTATAAATTAAAATATATTTTTATAACTTTGGACAATATGACAAAGCTTTACTCCATAACTCAGCCCAATTTAAAAGAATTGGCCCATAAAATAATAAAAATAATAAAAATATAAAGCAATATATTTAGGTCCACTTTTAATTGATAATTAAAACTAATCTAAGTTAGTAAAGAAAATTTTTCCTTTAAATTAAAAGGAATTTTATTTATGATGAATATTTATGATCCATCAAAATTTACCTTTTTTTTTTTGGATTTTCCTCTTAATTTCTACGTATCTTTTTGGATTTTTCTTTCATTGTATTTCAAAAAACAATTATAATATTTTTTTCGAACTAAATAATAAAGCCCAAAACAAGTATAGAATATGGACAGTCATATTGAAAATGGGCCAATTTGGGAAAAGGGCCACATGTCTACTGTCTCCTCGAATCCCGACCCTTAAAAAAGGACATAAAATCAATTATCCATAAAACCAGAAGGGGTCGCTTTCCTACCCAATAGACGGCTTACGGTGCAACCGCACTTACTGGATTATCTCTCTTCTTCCACCGGGCCTGGGTAGTCGGGCAGACGCAGCTTCCCTTTCTTTCCCTTATCTCTCTCTCTCTCTCTCTCTTTTTCTGGCTTCGCCCAAAGAGAAACAGCTACTCAGTTTACTTCACTCGCTTTACTCTTCGTTTTCACCGCATGGCTGAGCTACAGCCGCCGGAAGCCGCTGTTTCTGTTGACCCAATACCCGCCACCGCATCGACTTCACAGCAACATCAACCTCCGCCATCTCCGTCGGAAAATCCGACCACTGCCACCAACGTAAGTAATCCCGTCAATCAAGGTCCGGGTTTGGCTCCGAAACGGCAACGTCGGCCCAGCGTTCGATTAGGGGAGATCGGAGAGCAGTCTTTTGATCACTCCCACTCCCAGGCTCACTCTCGCCGCACCAAAACTTGGCGATACCATAAAGACCCATCTCTTGCGGCGAAAACCTCGAAAACTCGACCTCTAACCAACCTCGTCAACGGCAGGGAAACTTACCAACATGAATCCCTAGAAAACAACGACGAGAATCACAATTATGGCTTCGATTTTGTGGGTAAAAAGACTAAATCTAAGAAGCCGGCGAAAAGGGTGAGGACTAATTGGGCTTCTTCTGCACCCAAATTTGAAGCGGCTGCAACCAAGGCAGCTGCCGCAATTGAAAACGACAGTACTTTTGGGGAAGAGAATCACGAGAATGATGAATTTCGGGAGTTTGAGGTCGAGGCCTCCGAGAGTCCAATGAGAGAGCAGAGCCCCGTTCACTCTGTCGAGAATCAGAATATGGGACTTCAGTTTTGGGATAGAAGGGCTATGAGGGCACGGCTATCTCATTCCGAGAGTCTGGACCGGCTCGACAACAACAATAACAACGTTAACATGAATAACACTGTCAACGGAATTCACAATGAAATGAATTCTGGGGATGACAATAGGAGTGGTGGGGTGAGGGATTGGTTAATAGGGTTAGGTCTGGGTAGATATGCCCCAGTTTTTGAGATACATGAGGTGGATGATGAGGTTTTGCCCATGTTAACCCTAGAAGATCTCAAGGACATGGGGATAAACGCTGTGGGTTCTAGAAGGAAAATGTACTCTGCAATTCTGAAGCTGCAAAAAGGGTTTTCTTGAATTTTTTTGTTCTTGGAGAGAAAATCAACAAACTCTTAACCCTTGGTCATGGCAGCTAATGTGGAATGTATTGATCAGAGAAGAGAAGATACGCATGTCTGAGATGGTTTGAGTTCTTTTTGTTCTAGTAGCTTTTACTTTTAAAAATTTTTTCTTTTTAAAGTAATGATAGGATATGTTCTAAGTATGTGCTAATTTGTTTTGGAGTTAGATTTCTTTCTTTAATTTTCTTTTCTTTTGATGTTCTGTCACATTTGTAGTTGTGACTTGTGAAATGTAATTGTTAATACTGAGAAGAATATTAGAAAGAAGAATAGCTTTTGACTGGTTAACCATAGTTTTCATCTTGGCCTCTAAACCTCTGAGTTGAACAAATATAACATAACAACAACAGTTGCTTTTATCAGAATCTTGTATTGATTAGAGTTCTTGAAATTGAGCAATGATTATAGGTAATCTGCCCTTATCTCTGCTTCATGTGCTTGCAACTTCATATATTTTTCTTTTGGCACTAAGATTATTCATTGTGTTCTGTAGGAAAAGTATTGTTTGAATTTCTTGGAAATTTCTTAGTTGATGGCTTCTTCTGTTTAAATACTTGATCATTTTATGCCACTTGTAATTTGTTGCTTTTAGTTCTGGATGTACTAATTCATGTGCATGCTATCCAATGCTTTTGAAAATCGTGTAGTGCATGAGAGTGGATTGCCAAATTTTAAAGGTTTCACTTGTGTATAGGTTGACATTTCATCTTGGGAAGGAAAAGCAAGTTTAGTAGCTTGCTGGTAATTTATGTTGTTGAGGTTGATTTTGTCTGCTGTTGGTTGATTGCTTGTATAACCTAAATGACAAATGATTAGTGTATTATGTTTGGTTATCTGGATTTGGGGTTTGCTTTATAGATGACAGGAGATAGGATGTTGGTATCTTCACTTGTAGATTCGTTATGCTGAAAAATAGAATTCTGACTTACTTCACTCATAAACGATTAATTCTTGTCAATCTCATAATTTTGATTTTCATTATCAAAATATATGGAATCACTGTTTAGCCACTGTTTCCATAGAGTAAGTCTAATAGGGATGCTGAACTCTGCAGATTGGATTAAGTATTATTTGACAGATCTTGAAAACATACAGAACTAGTTTGTAATAAGAAATAGAATCTGGCTGGTGAGGCATAATCTGGTACAGAATAATATAACTAGCTTCTGATGATGTTTAAACTATGGACAACTTGATGTTCAACACTAAAGCTACATGTCTGTTCTCTGAAAATTGTCAAAACATGAATTAAGAACCTTTGCTAGATTTGCTTCATCAAAGGAATATGTTAAGAGAAGTTAGGCTTGAATCATCACACAACTTCATTATATTTGGTAGAGAAGTAAGATGGAAAGGTGCACATCCATTTCAAATGAGAAAGAAAAGAAATTCGTGCGCTCTTGATGGTACTTGTGTTGTTATTTTTTCTTTAGATAAACTTATTTTCTTTTGCTGTACTTGTATAATCCCTGCTACTAAGCCAACTGCCAAGAAATTTAACCCAAAGGAGCAGCTTCACAACCCATGTTTTATTTTGTCATTCTATTACAGGGCTGTCTTGCTTGAAAACTTCTTGCAGAAGTTGGTATTAGTTTAAAAGATTTCTATATGATTGTATTGCTAACTTCTAATAAACACCCTCCCTGCAGTATTGTAATATGTTCACTACAAATTTCTTATAAATGATTGCAAAGAAGTATCTCTCTCTCTCTCTCACTATATATATATATATGTATCTATGTAAAGCATTACTGGCTTGATGAAATTTGCTTGGAGTTTATGCAGTAGAATTTTCTGGAAATAGATTCTAGTAATTGTAGCAATGACTTGAACAGCAAATAATGCCTTATGTCTGCTTGGATGTACTTTTTCTTCTTAGTTCAAAAGTATCCTGTTTGTAGCTTTAAGACTTGCAACCTGAATGCTTCAGTTTTTATATGGTTTAAATAAATCTGAATTTCACATTTTGTGCAGAAATATATATATATTGGTTAGATATTTTACTAATTTGGATTTGTACTCAATTTTTGTATTGGATAGGCAAATGATACCTTCCTGTAGGACTGAGTTTGGGCTTGGGCTTGGCCATTTGCATGAGAAAAGAAAAACAAATTAGAACATGTGGTATTGTAGTGAATATGGGCCTAAACAATGACATGTGTGGACATGGGCTTTGTCTTTTTTCTAGAAGTAATCTAATCCAGATTTGACAAGCTAAGTATTTGGATCGGTCTGGATACTCTATTTCTTTTTTTTTGTTTTTTTATTACAACATGTGATGGATAAAGAATTACAGAAAAAGAAAAAAGGCAATAATCAGTCCGAGTAAATAAAAAAAGAAAATATCCAAAGGGAAATTAGCCGGAAGCCCATATACAGTATAAATCCGGGGAAATCTCCCAAAACTACATTTTAATTCATCATCAGTTATCAGCTGCATAGGGTGGGTGATGAGCAAAACGAAAAAGAAAAAAAAGTAATAATTAGAGCCCAAAAAAAAAGACCCTAAATCCCAAAAAGAAAAAAGAAATAATAAACAAAAGCAAAAAAGATTGTTTTTTGATGATATAAATTATAAATTATAAATTAAAAAAAGAAAAGAAAAAGAAAAATATTATAAAAATCAAGGGCTTCGTCCATAATGCAGCACCATGACGTGATCAGCTGCTGTGGCAGAGGATGAAGAAGAAGAAGAAGAATGGTGGGGGTTTAGAAGTAAAGTTACGAAAGTGTCCCTGGGACTCCAAATACTGTCTCTAACATGCTGCAATGTCAAGTATGGTAGAATTTGTTGCCCTCTGCACCTTATCTCTACCTGCTTCCATACCAACAACAAAAAAACAAATTAAATTAAATTAACTCCAAATATAATTCCTCACAACAAAAAATAAATAAATATATATATATATATATATATATATATATGTGTGTGAAGATATGTAATATGAAGTAGGGTTGAAGTCATGCTTGAGTAGAAGCTTACGTCTTCTCCATTTTCTATTTACTATCATATCACTTAGAAAACAACATTATATATATATATATATATATATATATATATATATATATATATATGTAACGTCTAATTCAAACCTTTCTTTTCTCTCCTTTATTTTATATTTTTTTTTTTATGGAATTTCTGGAAGAGAAAGACCCCCCATATACTACTACATATATAATACATACAAATATATATATATATATATATATATATAGAGAGAGAGAGAGAGAGAGAGAAAGAGACCAAAAGGCAAAGTATAATTAGCAGTAGAATTTAGTGAAAAAAGAAAAAAAAAATTGTAAGGTTTTCCTAGCGGTGTTGCTGCCCACCCCACGATTGAAACTTGGCCTACTTTAATCATGCGAAAAGGACCCACTCTCTTAGACTTTGTTCTCAAGCTAAAATCATTATACTTTCGACTTCTTCTTATTAATATTTTTTCTATGTATACATACATATATATATATATATATATATATATATATATATATCAAGCAAGAAATTAAATAAATTTTTTTTTCTTTCTTTTTCTAATGCAAAATTGTTAACCCTAAAGATTATGAATTTGCAAGAAAATTTATTTGAAGTCCGATTATGCAAAAGGAATAAAAAAAAGGTGGCGGATCCAAAAAGTACGGCGGGAAATAGGTTCAGCCGGGCACTATCGATCTTTTTTTTTTTTTTTCCATTCTACTCTATACTAGTTTTCAATTACCTAACTGACGATTTAAACTACACACATCTTACACATACCAATTCCATGCACGTCTCATTCACGTTATTTTCTTCCCCATCATCATCATCATCATCATCATCTTCTAAATAAACCAACAAAAAATAAAGAAGAAAAAACCCTAATCCAAAGGTCAACATTCTCCTCATGATCCATCTCTCTCTCTCTCTCTCTCTCTCTCTCTCACACACACACACACACATATATATATATATATATCATCTTATCATATCCAAATTCTACCTAACAAATAATATATTTAACAATATTTACGATAAACTATATCTACATGTATAAAATAAACACTGTAATAAAATAATTAAAAAGAATTAAGGGTGCATGCATATATAATTGAATCCACTTCATTAATATATATATATATATATATATATATATATATCATTATATCATTTCCCACATACAAGATTGATTTTGGGTTTTTTGTTTTTTTGTGGGTGTTCCCTCATCTCATGCATTACTTTTCCGGAACGTAAAATCTCTTTTGAATTCTTTCTTTGTTGAATGAAGGATGGATAAGGGTTTCAGCTAGGTTTGGTTGGTTATAATTGATTGAAAATGCATATTTTATCATTACATAGTAGGCAAAGTGCAGCACTACTTATAAGGTTTTCTTTCTTCTTTTTCTATGGGGGCCGCCTACTCTATTAATTTATATACATACATATATATATAATCAGCTAGAAAAGAAAAAGAAAAAAGAAAACTGTGTGTGTGTGAAATGAAAATTATATATATCTATATCTATGTCTATATATATATATATATATATATATATGTGTGTATGTATATGTGGGCTACAACATTATAATTAGGTGTCCAAAGAGCTGAGTCGAAACAAGCGAAAGCATGACGAAACAATCCATTCCAGCATGCAAGAAATATATATTATATATATTATTGATGAGAACGACAGGGTCCACGTGTGATTTCTCCAATGACTTAATATCTACTACTAATACTTTTCTTGTCCTAATTCCAACCTCCAATGTTAAATTTAAACACACATAATTATTCAAACTTTTCTTCATAATATCATTTCTCTTTCCCTAAAGTCAATGATTTCATTCATTAATTCAGAAAATATATATATAACACATTATTCCCACCTCTTCAATTCCACATACTCGATTTATTATGGATTCTTCTAAAATGATTTTTCTTGATTTCACGTAACTCATCATTACTTATAGTAGTAGTACATTTTACCTAGCTATCTCCAAAATCTACATATAATATATATGTATATATCATATTTAAAGAAAGCAAAAACTAGCTAATGAATGCAAAAGCTAAGAAATCACTTCGAGAATTGATACCGAATCATGGTCATTATTAGGTTTTTTCTTTTCTTGCATGATTCTGCCCGTGTTTTGCATACATGCGATCAATCAAGTTTGAGAAATATATATATTATAATGTTATAATTTCGTGTGAAAACAAGAAAAATTATTAAGAACACAAATTAATGATCATCAAAAGCAATTAGTGTTACTTGGCACACAACTATTTTCAACAATTAATGATTTATAAGTTGCATGTCAGGGTTTATATCTACACCATCCCAACGTAGATACACACACACAGACACAGATGTATATATATATGTATTATACATATAAATGTATATGGACATGGTTAATTAATTAACCTTAATTAGCCAATCAAGCCAAGGTTGACTTCTACTTCTAATTCTACCAATATAATTTGGATAATCCTACACGAAATCCGCTAGCTTAAGACAAGCAAAGGAATGTTGAATGAGTTTCTAATTGGTCCTAATTAATTACTAATCTGCTAGCTGTTGTTAGTTAATTATATATAATATATATATATATACATATATATATATATATATATATATATTAAGAAGAATAATTCCTACACATTTTTTTGCTTGCATATAACACACATATCTCTCCTCTCTCTCTCTCTCCTCTCTCTCTCTCTCTCTCTCTCTCTAATATATATATATATATATATATATATGTGTGTGTGTGTGTGTGTGTGTGTGTACATAGTTTTGGTTTCATTAGGTTTACCGGGAAATACTTAATTATTAAACGAGCCCTATTGTCATATATATATATATTCCCAATTCCCTTGCTTCATGGTATCAACTCTCTCTCCCTCCACCCCCTTCTATATATGTATACATATACATATATATATATATATACATGGTCAAGTTCAAGAAAGCAACAAAACTTGTATCTTCATTTTTTTAAAAAAGAAAATACACGGTAAAAGGGTTGACTTCATTGAGAATCTCAGATGATGAGATATGCACAATAAAAAAAAAATAAAGGAGAAGGGAATGTTGTGTGACATGCATCCGACGAGGCAATAAGATTATTTTTAAGGTTTTCCAATGTCTCTACCAAAATACGACGTACTATATATATATATATTTGTTTTGTTTTAGGTAAAGAGAATATTAATTAATCCTTAATATTTTATTCTATGACTAAGTAAATTAAAAATTCTAAGAAAGCAAACATCCCACCTAATATATAGCTTTCTTAATTAATTTTCTTGTAATGAGGAGATTAACATATATGTATATATAGTTTGTTGGTTAACATGATGTTAGAGCCGACTTATTCTTACAAATTGGAATTTGAAGGATTCTTCTGTTTTGTTTCTTATTTACCAAGAAATTCTCTAGAGAATACATACATACATACATACATATATATATATATATATATATATATATATTTATATTTGAATTTTTCTTTCTTTCTTTTCATCAACATAACATGCATGCAAGTTAATTATCTGACTCTAGACGTAAACCTAGATGGAATGAAAGAATTGGTCAACTACTACTACTACTCCATAAAAGAAGAAAAAGAAGGAAGAAACATTCTAATTCAAGTGTTTTCCGGTACAAGGAAACGGCATGAACGTGACGGTTATACTATATATATATATTACACTTGTTTCCAAAGGTTTTTAGTTGTAATATTTAACCTTGTTTTCGGAACAATTAATGTCTTCGGTTCCATTTTGTCCAACTACGTACTAGAAGCCTATTCCCATAATGTTGGATACCAGCATACACACACACACACATATATATATATATATAATTACTATAAATAACTATGAATCTTCTTTCCAAAACTTAATCAGGGTGAGGTATAATTTGGATTACTATTAGTCAGAAGAAATATATATATATATATATATATATACACACATATATTGTTGATTTTCACTAGACATGGAAGGATCAGATCAGCTTAAACTTCTATGTCCCAAAACTTAATAAATTTGCAATTAAATTCATCTCAAGAAAATTCACTTTTGTCACAATCCGTGGCAGACACAAAGTTTAAAGTGACAAATTAAGTAAGATATTATGTGTGTGTGTATATATATATAAGGCCTTCTCCAAATATCTGATCAAAGAAAATAAATTTTGGCAAAAAGATAACACCAAATCTAGCTAGCTTATAGTGGTGCTTCCTTAAGGATATATCTAATTTGGAATTGAAAACATTTCTAAAAATGTTCAAAATCCGAAGAAGTTTTCATTGTGAATTAAAATACCGAATAGACAAACAAAGAATCATGATTTTCAATGGTGTAACAAAGAGAAAAAAAAAGGTAGAATGAAATTATGAGAAAATGAAAGGAAGTGGTTTCTAGAAAGGAATTAATTGGAAGGAAACGAAGCAATTATGAGAAAAGGTCACGGGTGGGAAATCCTATAATTAATGGGATACCGATGATGGTTTTACGCCACAACCATTCAAAAGTTACTTTCATACAAGTAACTCAACATGAAGCAAAACCATATATATTAATTAGACCAAATACATACACACACACACACATATATATATATATATATATATATATCTTGAAATTCTTCACTTATATATAGCTAAATATAACTAACTATGTATGTATATATATATATATATATATATATATATATATAGGCTGTGACTAATTAATGTTTGGGGAATTTGACACAGACATCCTATATATATTGATAGGAACAACGTTGTTTGAAGAGAAAGGGAATACATACATACAAAAAGAAGAAAATGGAATTAAGATGGCTACCTAGAAATACACTTCTTACCCACTTCTACTTCTGATGTTCTTTGCACTCATTAATATTATTACCAAGAAAAAAAAAAAAAAAACCCTTTTAGTTCTGCTGTTTCTTTCATGTTATAATCTAGCTAAACACCACCACCACCTACCCTGACTACTTCCCAAGGAAACTGTTTTTTTTTTCTTTTCTAGTGTGATTAACTGTACCATAAATTAATTAGAATCAGCACATATACATATACACACACACACACACATATATATATATATATATGCATGGAAAAGATTGCTCAAATTAATTAGAATCAGCACAAGAAAAAGAAAAATTCATAAATTAATTTAACATACCTGTGATTCGCTTTCGAGTTTAAGCTTGTTAACCAGATACTTGATGACTACTCGAATGGTCATTCTTCCATCCCTGAAAACATTAATTTTCTCAAGTAATTAAGCATCCTAATTAAAAATCAATCCACGATATATATATATATATATATATATATATATATAACACAATTTGACACTAAGAAAAAAAAATTAACAAAGAAATTGTACCTTGTCTTGAGAAAACTCTTGGGAATCTGGGGCAAAAAGGGTTCTTTTACTCTGCATATATAACAAAAGAGATGCATTATATAATTGATGATTCCATCTCAAAAGAATATACATACATACATACATACACACACACACACATATATATATAGAGAATTATAATAATAATAAATAAGTGAAAACTTACTGAATTTGTGCTGCTTGAAGCATGAACCAAATGCCAGAATGTGGTCTAGGAGGAGGAGGATCAATGACTCTGAAATCAATACTATTATTAGCATGCAACGGCGGCGGAAACGGCAACGGCAACGGCAACGGAGGTGGTGGTGGTGGCCTAGAAGCTACTAATCCACCGGTATGGATTAGTTGAAAATTAGGTCGTGGAAAATAATTATAATTTCTAGGGAAGGGACTTATAAATCCTCCCCAACTGCTGTTAATTATTTCTTGATGATTATAAGAAGAAGAAGAAGAAGAAGAAGAATTAATAATATTAGTACTTCTACTACTTGCTGCTGCTGCTCCTCCGGGAACAAAAATTGAAGAAATTGGCCTTGGACAATCCCGGAACATCATAAATGACCTTAATTCTTCCGAACTTCTATTATTAGTAATATTTCCACTTGTTGGTAATAGATCCAGCTCCACCAATCCACCACTTCTCCTTCTAGAACTTTCTTGATCTTCTAATTCTTCTTCCACCTTATTATTATTATTATTATGGTTATTATTTTGTTGTGGTTGAGATTGGAATTGATTTCCAATACCGAGTTGAAGCCATCCCATTCCCACGTGGTGGTGCTCGGCTTCTTGATCATCTTGATAATAGTTAGAGCTGGAGCCGGCTTCGTTGATGCTCTCGGTTCTTGATTCATCTTGATGATCAGCCATTAATGGAGGAGGAAGAGGAGGAGGAGTAACAGGAAGTAAATGATGATCGGATGATAAAGATGATCCTAACAATAAGCAAGTTTCACTACAACCATAATTATTATGATTATTGTAATATCCTTCTAGTCGATTCATGACACCAAAACTATTACTACTACTACTGCCATAGCAATGCTGTTTGGAGGGATTTTGAGTTGCAGAAGGAATATTCATGGTCATATTGAAAATCCCACTACTGACCATGAACAAAGATTCCTAAAAAAAGAAGCCATGGATTGGAAATGGAAGAAGAAATTCAGCAACTTCCTTCTTGTAAAGAAGAAGAAGAAGAAGATGAAGATACATGTTTTATTAGTAGTAGTGCTGCTGTTGTAGAAGCAACACAGATACAACACATACCCATTGACCAGATGGATATATATGTAATAATATATATATATAGAGAGAGAGAGAGATATATGGGATGTTCAATTCTTTGTATGGATGTAAGAAGAATTTTTGCAAATCTCACTTTCCATTAATTCTCTTAGTTTGGAAGCTTGTAAGGCATGAAATAGTTGCAGAGATAGATAGATAGATAGATGGTGGTCAGTCAGTTATGTCGGATTTATATATATATATATTCTTTTCTTGGCAGATAATACTATGGAAATTGAATAGTAAAGATAACTTTTTTACTCCATGAGGGAATTAATAAAGAAAGGAGTACTGATATCTTGCATATATTTTCTCGACTTTCATTATTGTTGTAAAGAATTTTAAATAAAAGAGCCGACTTTGATTCTTGTGGCAATATTGCAAATCCCCCCCTCCCCTTTATTTTATTATCTTCAACTTCCTTCTTTGAACAACAATTTTTTTCTTTTTAAACCCTTTTTAAAACTAGTATTTTCTTTTTCTTTTTTCCTCTAATCTTTACTTCTAACAAATTGATGGATGGATTTGATCCCTTACTCCTTTCTTTCTTCTGTATTTAATAGGTGGTTTAAAGTATAATGGACATATACATTTTGGTCTCTTATTTATATATATATATATATATATATATATATATATATATATATATATATATACATCAAAATTTTAGAAATAGAGAGAAGGTGTGGTGGGGTTGCAAAAACCTTTCTTGAAGTTTCGGAAGGCCAAATTACCACAAAAGTTACTATCTTTTTTCTTCTTCTTTTTTCCAGATAAACCAAAAAAGGTCCCTTTTTTTAGCTTTGGCATATATATATATATATATATATAATAAAAAAGTATTGTAAATGATGATAAATAAGATTATAAGTTTAATATTTATTGTAAACGTAATTTTAAGAATTATGATAAAGTTTTTTTTTTTAATAAGAATTGTACTCTAATCGAAAATGAACGTGAATTAGTTGAAGTTTAATGATTTCAAAAATGGTTTAATCAAAAAATAATATATATATACATAGAGAGAAAAAGAGGGGCTTAATTATAAGATTAACTAACCTCGGCGATTAAACGGCAATTAGTCATATAAATAAATAAATAAATAAACAAATAAATATATATATATATATATATATATATATATATATATATATATATATATATATATGTATATATATAAATGGTCTTCTTTCTTTGATAATAACTATGACTTTTCAAACATTAATTTTCTTCAACTCCATGTGCACCGTTCCATTAGGATAAGAAATTTAAAAAAGAAAAAATTAACTTAAGCGTGAATTTTGTCCAAAGTAAACAATAAACTCCAACATTAAAAGACTATCCTTAATTTTTGCAAATAATTAGTCTTATAATTTAAGAGTATTAAACTCTTCTTTATACGATTAGAAAAAAAAAATCGTTTAATTAATTTATTGAAATAAAAGGTATTTTAATCTTTTAAAATAAATGAAATTATAATATTTTCATTTTTGGAGAAAAAACAATTCCTTAGTCGTGAGATCGACCATATTTGTAGTATTAATAGTATTGCAAAATGTATATAATAATTTGATCCACAAAGATATTGTTTCTCATAATTCAGGTCTAACCATAACCAGGTTTCTTATGATTAGCATGTTCCTATTATTATGTGCATAATCATTAATTAAATTTTAAAAATTCACTACTAGGTATTAGCTATAGCTAACTAGGTTTTTCCAACAACATAGTTTACATATATTAAATCAAGATTATATTTAGACAAGAACTAAACTAAGATTAAATAAATGAATTTTATTAATACTATATATATATATATATAGAAAAGGGAAGGGTTAGGAGCGGGAATTAGGGAGAATCTTTTGTATATATATATATATATATATATACACCAAACTTATAATAGTATTTGTGGATTAAAATTTGGCCAAATGGGGGAAGCGAGTGTCGTATAATGACATTATCTGTACTTTGTGGGCATTAATTAAGAAATTAAACCATATAACAATAAACACAAAAGTACTATATATATATTTATTAATTTGATGTTAAAGAAATTAATGAATGAATGAATTAATAAATAAATAAAAATAGAAGACAGGGAATGTATGAATGATTGTGTTTTTCGTCCTAAACCCAATGAGCCATGCCATGTGCTTCCCACCATCCATCTATCCATCCATCCATCCATTCATTCTATTCTTCTCAAATATATATATATATAATTTGGTTGATCATGAAAACAGTTGAGAAAGAAAGTACAAATCCATCCATTTGATCGAGTGGTTATGAATGAGAGACGTGCATGATTCTTTTTTATTATTATTATTATTATTTAAGAAGAAGAAAAAAAAGAAAGAAATGGAAGGCCATGGGCTGGTCTTCGCTGCCTGTCTTGCTGAAAAGCTGAACCTGAACCCATGCACCTACCTTTCCAGCCCATCGGAGTACACCTACCTATTTATTTATTTATTTATATATATATACACACACACTTGCTCTTCTCTCTCTCTTTCTCTCTCTATTTGTACTGACTGCAGGCACACACACACATATATTGAGAGGGGAGAGAGAGATGGGATCAGGGGTGGGGAAGTACTGTTGATAGGGTCTGAGGTAAGAGCATTGCAAAATGAAATTGATAAAAGGTTTATGGTAAAAGGTTAAGAGCTTTATATATATATATATATAAAGAGAGAGTTCAAGAACATTGTCTGGTTGACTCTTAATTATTCTCTCCAATCTTGAACACCTGAAATCACTACCAATTTGGCTCCTCTTCTAGTTAAACCATCCGGATTCAATTCAAAATAACAATTTTTTGTTTTAGATTTATCGTTTGATATCAATTAAGTTTGACGAGTATTATATATATATATAAATTTGATGAGGAGGATTGAAGATAAAGAATTTAATTATATTGAGTTTGATGGGGGAGAGAGAGAGAGAGAAGGCATAGGGGAGAGTGCATGGGCATGGAATGACTTAAGCTTGGAATAAAAGCATAAAAAGGTATGACACAGCCTTCAAACCCCCTTCTTGACGGGGATATTTTTCTACCCAATATATTCTTCTTCAAGATTCCAACTAAGCCCCAAACCTTCACTTTTTATTATTTCAACTATATATACTTACATACATATATATATATATATATATAACATATTTTCAAATATTAATTTACTCAAAAAATTGAATTCAAAGAAAGAATTTATAACATTAAGAAAGAAAAACGAGAGCAAAATTAGACACGGAATAAGAATAAAAAATATGTTACATATTAAACTATTTAGTATTATTTTTATTATAAGAGAAGTATATTTTGAGTTAATTATGAGTATTTATATTTATATATTATTGTATATTCCGATGTGGTAGGAGTTATTACATAAATTAAGGTTATATTTTATTATTATTGTTGTTTATTAGATGATGTTCCTTTGCAACCTTAAAAAAAATGTCAAAGTTTATAAATTCTTAGCATGGAAGAATAAAACACCAATATTTATCAGTCATATATAGATTAATCATTTTCTTTTATTTTAAGTCAAAGATATTTTTAAATTTTAAAATTAAGAGATGTATTAATTATATATTATTTTTTAAACAAAGAAAAAAAAAGTCAATGCTTTCTTAATTTTTTAGACACTGATAAATATTATATATATATATATATATATAATTATATATATATGTGATGATTATGATGATGGGAAGAGAATGGATTGATCCGAGTCGATATAATATAATATAATATATATGAAATGATCAGTAGGAACCTCACGTCTGTAAACTTCTTTTTCAAATACCCTCAAATTCAAAGCAGAAGAAATCATAAACTGATCGATCGATAAACACACACGTAATCATAATGCATGGAATATCTATCCTTTCAATTTTCATGAAGAAATTAGTAATTATAAGAAGTAAAGGAATTTTGCATGCAACAATACAACAAAATGAAGGAGGGACCAAAATTATCATGGTGTTTCTTTCTTTCTCTCTCTCTCTCTCTCTCTATATATATATATATATATATATATATATATCTAAAAAGTGCAAAGAGTTGAATTCCATTGGAGAATTAGAGAGAAATTAATATATATATATATACTAGTACTAGCTAGTAGTTGAAAACCACAAAGAAAAGAGGAAAAAATAAAGAAAAAAGGAGGAAGCTTTTCTTTTCTTTATTCTTCATCGTCATCATGTCATCATCAACACCATCATCATGATTCTTCTTCATTTTCATGAAATACAACCAAAGTGCGATCCAAACTATTTAATAATATATATAATATAGAATGATAATCTAAAATTAATATATAATAAATTCATTAATTAGCTTCCTTCAAATTAATAGATTTGTGTATGTGTCGACCACGCAGTAGTGATGCGGGAATCGAGACTTTCGAGAGGAATATGATATAATAAGAAAAATATTGTAAATATTATTGAATTTGTTTTTTTTAAAAAAATACTATATATATATATATATTGAATAATGATGAGGAGTGAAAATAAGGAGAGGAAGGGAGTTTTTAACTTTGCATGTGCATGCGGTATAAATATAATGAGTAGTAATGTCAGTTCATGCATGTGACCGTCAAGGGCTTTGCGTGGTGAGTGGGATTTTGCAAGTGGGGAAACTTCAATCTTTTTTTTTTTTTCATTATATATATGCTTTCAATTCATAATTATAATATTATATATATATATATATATATATATATATATATGTGTGTGTGTGTGTATGTATATCATGCAAAACTACAAGTATAATCTTCACCGTTAAGCATAATCAATGCCATTAAATTTGAGTGAAAATTGTTGATCCAAATAAAAAGAGTTTGATTTTGAATTTGAATCTTTATTTATAAAAAAATTTAATTATGTTATGAAAATAGTGTTAACAAAAACAAATTAATAAAAAATATAATATAGAACATTCTTTTCTTCTTTGTATATTTCTTTTATTTTAAAATATATAAATTAATCATATTAATAGGGATAAGATTATATGTAACAACTTAATTTCATAAAAGTTATATGGAGATAGTGAAAATTATATGATGAGAATGGAATGTTATATAATTATAGATATACAAAACTATAATAATAAAATTTATAAAAAATTATATATATTGAGGTGGGAATGAGTAGTTTTATTGATTGAAACATTAGAACCAACATCAGAAATAATCACTTGATTATGTGAAATTTGTCCTTACTTCCTATAATGTCTTGATAGTACAATGAATTTTGGGACATGAACAAAAGTCAGTGCTTCTAACATAATTGTAGAGAGATCATTTAGCATTGACTCTAATATATATATATATATATATATATATATATATATATTATTTTCCTTAGTTTTCTTTTAAAACAAAAAATCCAAATCAAAATCTTGATATATTGTCAAAACATTTGCAAGTCAATATATATACTAAATGCATGCATGTATTCGTACTAAATTAATACGAAATGATTCACTACACACAATTTTTTTTTTTTTTAAAAGAATCTATATATATATATATATATATATATTTGTGGTGATTGGCAATCAAGTGATGGTAGGAACAATATAAATTTGGTATGATTGTTTAACGTTTGATCATTTCACTTTGTTCTTAAAAAGTAGAGAAAAGCCTTATATAGGACCATCTCCTCATTATATATATGTATGTATATTTTCACTTTTTATCTTTTAAACATTGCCTCCTTTGCAAGCTATATATATACCTAATATATATATAATATATAATATATATTATATATATATATATATATATATATATATTCCAACTAATAATTACATTAATTTAACATATTTTGCATGAGTTTTCATCTATATATATATATATAACTATTAATATTAAAAACTCTTAAATAACTAAAAGTCTACAATTTAAAAAATAAAAATGTATTATTAATTGAATTACATTTTTTTTTTTTTATATAAAAATATTATTTTGATTCCTTAATAATTTTAAATAAATGAATAAAAACTTTGCATGGAAAAACTTTAAAGATGCATATTCCAAATATTTTTTCGAGGATCCGAGAATAGAAGTAACAATAAGCATCTTTTTTTTGGCTCCTTTTTCATCAACCGAGTGTACGTATATGTGTATATATATTATATATATATATGTACGTATATATATATATATATATATATATATATATATATTGCGCATGCAAAGGGGGACGACATGTAACGTGGTTTGAATAGTTTCTTTTCATGATCTGGTGATGGAGACTAGTCTTTAGAGAAGAAAGAGCCGGAATCTGTGTCTATCTATCCGGTGGTGTGGTGCTGAAACAAGAAATATAAATGCCTTGTTGTTTTTTGCATAATCAGTTTTGTCATTTCCTCATCACTTATATATATATATATATATATATATACATACATATAATTATATATATATATATATATGTATAGTGGACTGTGGGGTGATCATTCCAAAGAATAAAAAAGAAAGGAAAAAAAGGGGGCCAACTTTCCATAACTCCCTTTTTGCATTGCATGTTCCCTTTGAATTTGAGCAACGATCGATCGAATAACTCTTTCTCTTTCTCTCTCCTCTCCTCTCTCTCTCTCTCTCTCTATATATATAAATATATATATTATATATTATATAATATGCTGATGAAAATTTTTGCCCATAAAGTAATTTGGACGCACCCATTGCATTTCCATTTATACTGGAGTGGTGGGGTATTGAACCAAATGTAATATTGAAATTGAAATTGTGGTAAGCACTAATTATGGGAAGGAATTCAAACACTAATTAGTTTCTTCACCAAAATATATATATAATATATATATATTCTATATATATATATATATATGAATGTATGTATACATATAATTAATTAATTATCACGTTCTATTCTACACTTCCACAGTGAAAAAATAAAAAAAAAAAGTTAGCACTCCAAGAAATAATTTTTTATTAAAAAAGAAAAATAATGAAGCATCCAAGCTGGTTTTTCCTGACTAGTTTGTTCTTTCATCCGAGGGAAACCAGGCACGCCCGATCAACCAAACCACACATGCATGGGACGTTTCAAATGTACACACCACTCATAATCATCCTATATATATATATTACATCCGAACAAATCTTTTAACTCTTTACTCAATAACATACATTTAAATTATATTAGAATAAATAATATTATTGAATTACAAACAAAATATTTTATATTACACGATTTTATATTTAAAATTATCACATTTCGATGAATTAGTTGAAATCAAACATTTGCGGTAAGAATTTAACATGCGAGCATTCACTCGTGTCTAGAAAAAAAAGTCTATGCATGTCACTGAGCCCCAAATATTCCATTCTTTTCTTTAACCTTTATTTTTTTATTTTTTAATTTCACTGCAATTAGGACCCCACTGAATCGACATCATTACAGCAACCTCATCATTTCCAACTCCATGTTTGCATTTTGCATAGTGTTTATTTTATTTGTTATTCTTTTTTCAATGGCCGGCTCTTTTCCCCCGCTTCGTATTGATTTCTTTACGCCACAATTCTAAAACTTTCTTACCTTTTATCATTATATTATTTTTTTCCCTTACATATATATCTATCTGAGAATTATTAGTCTTCACCACCACGCAGAGCCCTTGTAATAAGACTCAAATTGACTTGTGAAATCACCTTTTTCTTTCAATTATTATTTTCTTCCCCCCACCCTACCCTCCCCCTTTATTTATATACATATAATATATATGTACAGCATGATCCATTGAATTATATACATGTATATATATTTATGGTCCCGATCGAATTGAATTTGAGAGGGTGGGCACTAATACTGGACGTGGCTGAGAAACAATTTAAGCACTAAAGGGCATGAAAATGATGCATGCAGATAGAAAACTACGAGACATATAAAAAAAATTACTATATACCATTTTGTCCCAGATGTTTTTGTCCGAAACTCGCACTACTCTTTCTGCATAGTTTTCCCCGATCAAGATCCTTCATATTACTTAATTTCTTGTAATATCATTTTTTCTTTTCTTTTTTTTTTTTTTCTTTTTGTGTGAGTGTGTGTGTGTGTAAAAGGAGATGGATAAGATATACAGCACTAACTACGGTACCTCCTCTTGATTTTGTACCCTTTTTTTTCTTTTCAAATATATATATATATATATATATGTGTGTGTGTGTATTCTTCTTCTACTACTACTCGTGGTACGTACGTAGGTAGGTAGGTCCAGTGGAGGACTTGTGTGTGTGTGTGTGTGTGTGTGTGAAGGAACGTTGGACACCAAATGAAAAGCTTTTTGTTTTTACTCTGTCTTCTGTTTGAACGCATGATTTTCTACAGATTCATAATCGTCTTTAATTTGTCCTACCTCTGTTTGTGTGGCCTAGTTGTGCCATATTATATATATATATATATATATATATATATATATATATATTGGTAGCTAGGGTTGTTTGTGGGGCTCAAAGTTAAATTATATATGTCTAATTTGCTCGAAATACATATTAAATAAAGAATATATTCAGGTTTCAAGTTTGAAATAAAAAATAAATAAAGTAAATATGTAATAATATATAAAAATAAATTTAAGATATTTGAAATATATTTTTTAATACAATACAAAATAATTCATCTTGTTATAAATTATTTTTGATAAAAAAAAAAGGAAAAATTATCTTAGTAGGAGTAAAATCGAGGACGTATAATTGTTTTATAGGAACTGAAACAGCGGTCGGCCTTGAAATTCCCGACAAGGATAAAATTTTCAGAAACAGAGCATAAAATTCCACGCAGATTAGGGTTTGGTGCATGGTCCTGCCATTGTTAAACCCCTCGGTACAGAGATGGACGATAAAAATAAATACAAAATTTATTCAAACTAAAAAATAAAATAAATAAAAAAGTGGGACCCATAATTCTGACTACGCGTGCAAAGCCGGAGCTCATGGGCTCCTCTTCGATGGGGTCCACAACACACGTACACTCTCTTTCTCTCTCTTTCTGTAGCATTTTATTCCGATCATCATTAACCTTTTTATTATTATTATTTTTCTGAGCAATTAAGTAATATTTTAATTTATAATTATTTAAGGCATTATAAGACTTTTTCATTGCCAGTTTTTTTTTAATGGAAAACTTTTTATCTAATAAAAATAAACTTTTGTTTCCTTCTGGACTTGCTGTGTTCTTCGAGCTCCGTGGGGCCCTTATTTTTTTTTCTCAAATTAAATAAAAAAAAGGGAAAAGAATTGTTTTTGGTAAATAAAAATTGAAAATTTTATTTTATTTATTCCTTGTGATTCTCATGGTTGACCGACCCAAAGACAACGTTGTGATTTGTCATTTCCCTGAAACCGTAACGTGACCTTGTCACTATATATATATCAAAACAGCTTTTTCAACTACAAATATATAAATACATATATAATATATTTCCTAAGATGTTTTTTTTTTTTTATATTAAATTTTCACGTTTAATTTCGTATAATATTCGTAATACATTAACACTACTATAGATTCTTTCTTTGTCACAAATGTTAGGAAATGAGGACGTGATATCACATTTCTTGAAACCTCCTTAATTAACATGAGAGACCAGAATCTTTACTTAAAAAACCTTAATCTAATCAAAAACCACAAAACAAAAACAAAAAACATTTTTAGAAATGGATGACAAGTCTACATGTTGTCTACTTACCTGCATTATCATCTCCTGCTGTCCTGAACTGTACTGTTGAGACATTAGACATGAACACCACCAGTCAAAACTGTAGTCTTCTTATAGACAAACATTTCCCATTTCAATGGCATCCATTCAATGTTAAATATACAGATATACAGATATATATATATATAAAGCATTGAGAGCAGAGAGCAGTATGACAAAGAACTTACAGCTGCTTTGTCATATCAGCTATTTTACCAACATCCTTACTTAAGCACCTTAAAAACATTCAAAAGAAATCCAGAATTACTTTTCTGTATCTAACACCAAAATCTTCTCTGAAATGAAATGGAAACTAAGCAAATATTAACTTCATTATATATCCAACTTTCATCAAACATGATCAAAATCTGATTCTTGTATAGTTATTTCGAAGCCTTTTTCATCAGTACCATATAAGAACACGAAGGATTAATTCATTAAGCTACAAAGGCCAGTGACAAATAGAATTTTCATTCATAAATGAGTCAGGCTGCAGATATCACATCCCCTCAAATAATGGTTATATTTCATTTAGCTGTTTCCACCAGCACAACACCATAAGAAACACAAACACAACCTATATGATATAAGCTCGTGTATTCCAAAGAAAAATAGTTTCCTGTTAAGACCAAGTTTATATCTATTAATTCAGAACTTTGGGATACAATGGAAAATTAGAGTGCCAAAAGGAACATATTGTAGTTGGTTTGTCAATTCAATTTTAGAGCATGATAGTAACTATAGACCATATTCCTTGCAAGCAAGGCAAAGGGTTGCTTTCTGAAAGGAGATATATAATGAGCTAACATGATTGTTTACTAAATATGTATACATGACATCCCAACTCTATCACTACGTAAAATCAGTCAATGAAACAATTAGTATATTTCCATTAACATAATAGAAAACTACACAGGATAAAGATAGTGCCTAGGAGCAACCATTTGGTAAACAGGATTGGTTAAAAGTGTTAGTAATTTCGACTAGTGATTATTGACGTCACCCTTGTGACCAAATAATATCTTTGAATAACCAAGTAAATCTAGAAGTTGCATTTGAAAATATTCTGACTAGCATTAGTGGGTGGTTCATCTTAGCTTCAAGGAATACTTACAGTACAATTGCCATAATCATGATTGTATGCCAAGACTAAATGCTGGAAGAAGAAAAACGCTTCACGCTTCCTACAAGGCCTGACTGTGTGAAAGCAATGTATTCAAATGTGTTTTCATATCATTCATGGAATAGGTTTAACAACGGAAAAGGACAACATATTCGTAGATTGAATAGTTTGTTACCTTTTTCTTTGTCTATAATGCAAATTCACATTAAAGCCATTTAACACTCAACAGCGAAGGTCTAATACAATTTGCATCATCCTCTTTGCTAATACATAAAAAAATAAAATTAAAATCTTCAACTTATTTCAAGGCAGACATCTTAAAGAGAATGCTATAGACAGTTCATGTGTTACTTTCTTCTTTTGGAGATCATTTAATATATTAGCAAAGTTGTCTTTTTTATTCATCCAATAGTGAAAAAGACAGCAAATCCTAAGCTAAATTTACCAAACAACAAACAACAAAGTTTAACTTGATTAAGTACACAATGTATATTACTCACGATAAATTCCCAAAAACAGTTTGATCAGTCTCTAAATGTAATTTGGTAACGAAAAACATGGAATTCTTGTTTGCTAAAATGTATGTCGATCATGATGCTAAGATATAAATAGATACTGTAGGAAAAACTCAAAACACATGCTCATCAAAGGAACAAGTGTGAACAATATTTCAAATCCAACCTGGGAAAATTGGTGAAAAAGAATAAAATGAAATTTAGAAAGTTTAAATTCAAACTTTTAGCAGTGAGAAAACAAATGTAAAAGATATTGTGGTTGGCATCATATAAGAGTATGACAAATGCACTTTGATCTATAAAGTTTCTACAAGAAAATTTGCATTTCAAACTATCACATAGGTATGGATCAAATTTCTATTGTATCAGTCTCTATTGAGTGTTCATCAAAAGCATCTTCATCTATCAACAATCTTTAAAAAGTTTACGTGGCTAAAAGTGAGTTACTAGTTTAGCATGTCCTAGGATAGATAATGACAAAACATTGGTAAGGAGATGCATCCATATACAGTCAGAAAATTCAATACTCATGTCAAGTATGACTGCAAATTTTTACCAATACCAAAATGAAGGAAATAATCAAGGATGTAAAAACCGATAGTTTCTTTTCTTCTTCACCCCCCATCCACCGTCATCCACCAGAAATGAAAAAAAGGATCAAATCATCTGTCTACCTAAATCCACAAATCCTTCCCAAGAAAACTCTAAATGTTCAGGACACCAGAGTCTAAATGCTGACAACAATAGATATATTGCAATAAAAGCCAACCAACCTTATTGATATGCAAACCACAAGTCTGAGGAATGGTTGGTGTGGAGACTCAAATTCACGATGGCTAAGTATCTGTTGATAAAAAGCACTGCTTTAATTTTCTAACATTAGAGCTTAAAATTTTTTCATTTCAGGAACTCATTTATCTAGATCAAGCCAATAGAATTCAACACAAATAAATATCTCTCAGCAAGTACTAACATGTTTCACAATTAAGAATTACAATCAGAGAGAATACACCACAATGAAAACAAGGGGAAAAAATGGGAAAATTTTCATGTAACTATGGGTATCATCAATGAGATGACTCTCGCATCAATTCGAGAAGCTACAAGTTATATCTAACATTACTAAAGAAGTTAACAGGTTTAAGAAATACCCATCACCCTAAAAGTAGTGATATTTAAGCTGGATATCTTCTAGAGCATATCTACTGAGATTGTCTCTCCATAATGTTCAAGTGAAAGTAAAACAATCAACCTATTGGAAAAATATCCCACCTCCCCCTTCCCCCTCCCAGCATAAGCAGTATCAAAAACACAGCCATCAAGAAAGTACCAAGTATACCATTGTTACATAGAGAATGAAGAACCCAAAGGAAAGGGAAACCTACGCAATGATCCATGTCCAAATGAATTTTTTACCTATTCACTAATTATGTTATTAGTCAGGTTCATCTTCCTCAAGTTTCTAACAGTATTTTTTCAATCTGATCAGTCCGAATCTCAAGAAACCATTTGGGTTCAGTGTCATCTTTACCTGCAGAAAATCCGGTCTTCATTGCACAGACTGTGGCTTCTCAAGAATAAAAAGGATGTAAGTGCTGAAATTTGCCATCAAGGTTAAGAATTCACACTTCCGAACAACACACACTGTCAGTATTCATCAGTTATGAGATTCATAAGAAAACTTTTCCAGGACCAGTTATTGCCAAAAATAACAGCAGTAACTGGTATGGGGACTTCCAGGGAGTATTACTGGAAGTCCCTGGCTACTGCAGGACAAACAAATGGCCTTCAACTAGAAATGCAATTTCCTTCCAAAAACAAGTGATCCCTTAACCTTCTTGAAGAGTCCAAAGAAGGTATCACCAGGGGATGTTCAACCCTGCAAGAAGCCCTATGAGAGGAAGCGAGTCCATCTTTTATTGTACATTTCACCAGTAATCACCACAAGAACAAATACCACCCTGAAAGTGATGGAACCTATTCATATCCCTAATGACTATTTCTCGTTCTGTAAAGTTTGATATGACTTTCATCACAGCATGGCAGTCTAAACATATTCGGAGATTTTTCATAATACAAATAGGGCTTCCAGCAGGTGTTCTAATAAGAGCAAATGCTAAAGCTATTCTCTCACTGTGCGCCCACAAAAGACGTGACTTTTCATCTTCTTCTACATCAAGTAAAACAACATCATGTTTTGGAATATAGCCTGCTGCATGGCTCTTCATGTTTAACCACTCCAGCATCCCGTGAATTAACTTTACATCAGAGTGTGAAGTATCTCCAACAGTAAAATAATGAACTGTTCCTTGATGCTCAACCCAGCTGAGTCCCGGTTCTTTCTTAACCCGTTTCTTTTTCATGATTTTCCTAACCGAAGATACATTGTCCCATCTTTTTGCATTGGCATATATATTTGACAACAATACATAAGCTGCTTCATCTTGTGAATCCATTTTCAATACATGCTCTGCAGCAATTTTACCAATCTCACTGTCATTGTGAATAGCACAAGCACCAAGCAGAGTACGCCATACCATAATACTGGGCTCAAATGGAATTTCTTCAATCACCTTCATTGCCTTGTCAAGATGACCCAATTTCCCAAATAGAGATACCATACAAGTATAGTGCTCAACACAAGGCTCAATGCCATACTTCTGAGACATTGAAGCAAAATAAGTCTGTCCTTGAACCAGTGACCCAGTGTTGCTACATGCTGAAAGAACACCAACAAAAGTTAATTGATTCGGTTTAGTGTCTGTTTTCTGCATTCTCTCAAAGATCTTTAGAGCCTCAATACCAAGACCATGCATCGAGTATGCAGAGACCATTGTATTCCATGAAACCACGTCCCACTTGATCATTGTGTCAAAAACCAAGCGAGCGTCTCTAATTTTTCCACACTTAGCATACATGTCTATGAGAGCATTTCCAACAAGAATGTCTAGATCATATGAACTTTTAATAGCTAAAGGATGTATCTCAATTCCAGTCTTAAATGCCGCTAAGCTAGCACAAGCACGCAAAATAGTCGAATAGGTTACTTCAGTTGCTGATACTTGGTTTTCAAGCATTGACAAAAATACATGTAATGCTTTCTCCCCTTCTCCCCATTGCACATAGCCAACAATAATAGTGTTCCAAGATACTTCATTTTTATACATTGCCTCCAAAAACAAGTCCACTGAATTCTCCATCTTTCCACATTTTGCATACACATCCATGAGGGCATTTGAAACAAAGACATCGATAACCAAGCCAAGCTTCAGCACATGGCCATGAATTTGCTTCCCCAAGTCAAAAGCTTCCGATTTTGCACATGATTGCAGCACACTAGCAAAAGTAAACTGGTTTGGAACAACAAAAGTTTTTTGCATTTGACAAAATAATTCCAATGCCTCTTTACAGTAGTCACTCTGCGAGTAGCGTGCAATCATGAAACTCCAAGGAATTACATCATCTTTTGGTATATCCTCAAAAATCCGACGGGCAACTTCAACATCACCAATAGCAGTGTAGAACTCAAGTAAGGAAATGCCAACATAGGGATCTCTCTCGTATCGACTCTTTAGAACACAGCCATGAATACTCCTTCCTATATCAATGGCCTCTAATCCGAGACAGGCCTTTATTATGCTGACAAAGGTAAAATTATTTGGCCTCAATCCTACCATAATCATCTCTGAGAAAAGCCCCAATGCTTCCTCAAAACAATCATTTTCTGCATAGCAAGCCACCATCCCAGTCCATGAAACCATGTCCTTGTTCACAATACCTTCAAAAACTTCCCTAGCAAAACCAACAGAACCAGATGCAGAATAAGCATCAATAAGTGTAGTGCCAACAAAAGGATTATTCTCTTGACCAAGTTTACAAATGAATGCGTGAATGCTGCTTGCAAGTTCTGGCCAGTCCATACTCACAAGCAACTTCAGAATCGTAGTAAAAACGAAAGGATTAAGTTCATGACCTTCTTTGTGTAATCTAAGAAAGAGTTCAGCAGCCTCGACAAACCTTTCGCACGTCATATAACCCTGAATTAGTGTTACAAATGAAACCATATTCCTTTCGGTCATTTCATCAAACAACTTGCGAGCACCATCCAAATATTCAAACTTTACATAAAAATTTAGCAGAATATTATGCGCAAACAAGTCTAAACAACCACCGCGCTTCAGTATTTGACAGTGAAAGGATTTCCCCGTTTGGGGTTGGCTTTTCTTGATGCAATGTTGAAGCACACTTGCGTATGCATGAGAATCGAAATCGAAAGAAGCATTTGGGGAGGGAGCAGTGCAGCATATGTAGGGTTGTTGCTGTTCTCTGTTCAATTTGGTCCCTAAAGACGAGAACCCACATTTCCAAGAAAGAAAGCAAAAACGGAATTTTGAACTTCTGCAATAATTCATCCATGGCAGGGCTCTGAAGCGGAGATTTACGTTCATGCGGTCTCTCCCAGATTCCTACTACATGAACCGAATGAAGCAATTAAAAGGCAATCTTTTAACTTTGTTTCTTTTATTACTTTTCTTTTAGAGAGTTTCTTCTACTGCTAATTCTCCATCGCCGGTAAATCGTAGAGCATCCTCTGTTATTATCATTATTGTTTCTTATAGGAAAAAATTCATTTATATTTATAAATATTTTTCTCTTATAATCTTTTATTCTAAATGATATGTATATTGATTTTTCTAAAAAATATGTATATTTACTTGTGATAAATTTAAAAAGAAAAAAATAGAGGGACTATATAAAAAACACGACATAAACGTGCAAATAAAATAAGGGCGTGGGGACGTTAATGGAAGTCCAAATTCGCATAATTTGTGGATAGAAAAGTCCCACTACGGACCTTAACTGGTCTCCTCAATTCTTTTACGTGCCATTCACGTAATTAATAAATATAATTAAATATTTTTAACACATGCACCAAACTCCCACGTAATTAATATTTATCCATAGCAAATAAGATTTCACCTTTTCTATAAAAATATTATCTTAATTTTATAAAATAACAAATGTAAAATTACTAATTATCTTTTCTCAAAATGACAACAAAAAAAAAAAAAGGAAGAGAGTAGTAATTTATATACTAGAAAAGGAATCAATCATGATACTATGGAAGGCTAAATTTTAATCAATTCTCATCCCCAATATCTGGTCATCTCTGTTGCACCATGCGCATGCTTCACTTTTACCATCAACTGAAAGGAAAGGCTCGACAAAGCTTTACATAATTCACACACTGTTCTTATAGCACCATCCTATGAATTGACCTGCCTGTACACATGCACATATAAATGAAGAAGAATTTCATGTGTTAAAGATCTAATATATTTTTCAAGAGACAAACATTATTCTCTAGTTTTGGCTATATTGATTTTACTACACATTTTTGTCACACTCTCTATCATGATTCATTACTTACAAACATACAATAATTATTTGATATTATTTATACTTTTAAGTCAAGATCAACAAACAAACCAACGAACATACAAAACTTTAAAAATAACTTCCAAGCATATAGATTATAAAACTTAGCTCTCATAATACAGACTGACTAAGTTCAACCTCATGCCCCATATGAAGAGAGTATTTGAGTTATTCTTTAATATGTTTGTATTAGCATAACATGAAGTGAAACATATTTGAAGGGGTTGTACAGTACTACCAAAGGAGACAACCAAATTAATAAGGTGGAATATGCCTGCCACCCACCCATCATAATGAATCATGATATACTTGCCACCAACAAGAAGTGTGCATACAGTACTACTACTATTCATGAAAGCAAATAAAGAAAAAGCAAATTGGCAAATTCCATGAGAATGGTTGGTATCAGCTATAGTCTACCCACGTTTTCCATTCGATTTATGCTTTTCTGTGAGGTGGAATTATTGAAGAAACACGTCAAATGAAGAATACTAAAGAAAAAGGCACAGTCCAATGAATATACTTTAACACAAAGAGTGGTTTCCTCGTGATGACAGAGAATTAAAACAAAAGCCTTTTCAAGAAACTCATTCCTATTATACTATACAATGAATTAATCACGTGTCTCTCGATGTTTGTGATTTCCTTAATTTAAATAATAAGTCAAGAATTGACTAACGCTCGTGTTGATGAATCAAACCTCCATTAAAAGCCAATTATAGACGGAGGATTGCCATGTTTTCTATCATTATTTTCGGTTTTCCTAATTGACAAATTTTCACTCTTTTACTAATATTTTTCATTCTCTTAACATTTAATATTCCTCAAGTAAATAGGGTGAAAATTGACAAAAGTATTTGATTACATAGTGTAAAAAGTCTTCCAAAAATTTTCACATAATTTAAAAGATTTGGATATAATATTAAGGCACGAGTTGATTAAACTATTAAATCAAATAGCACATGCATTCAAATTTTAGAATCTGGTTAGTGGAAAGCAAATAAAAATTAAACCCAAAAAGATAATATATTAAACTAAATAGAAAAGTGTAGTGGAAGGAATAATAATTGAAAGCAAAAACCAACCTCTCCTTCCGCTTCTCCAAGAACCTCTTCAAGGATTTTTTGCGAGTTAATGGCATACTACTGCCTGTAATTTTATCCACAAATTATCAAGTTAATTAATCAAACCCTAGTTTTGTGTGATCAAAACTTTTTCCAAATAAACTAACTATAATAAATTAGAAGAAGAAAGAGAGATAGATGATTTAACAAATTACCTTCATTCTCCGCAAACATGTGATTGGGATTGATTCCTGTGTTGGAATCAGCAGCTTTCTCTGCAACCTTCAGGATGTTCTCAGCCTAATTTGATTTATTAGCGTGATCAAGTTAGCAATTACTTTAAGCACAAAAATGAAAAAGCGAAACTGCCTGTGTTCGATTTTGTTCACAATAAAAAACAACCTGCTGATGGGGGACATTGTAAACAGCGACAGTTCCATTATAGAAAATCGTCATGGGAGCAATTTGAACTTCATTTGGATGATCGCAACTAGATATAATTAAATGAAGCCAGAAAAAGGAAATTATTCATTATCGACAAATCAATCAATGAGCAGAGAAACAATAAAGGGAAATTTTTTTTTTAAACCATCCGATTAATCAATAAATATACCTATGGATGGGGTTACAAAGAGATAATGGAGATGACAAACTTTGATTCTGCTTCTTCCCTGCCCTTGGGGGAAAAATGTAGGAGTTCTCCATAGTCGCTGCTGCATCAGCAGATCCAGAAGCAATGACCGCTTTCACAATTTCAGGATTAATCTTAGATATCACATCTTGAATACCTACAAATCCAACTCCCAATCAAAACGTTTTTCTTAAATATGGCCGGAAAACTGAACATAAACGAATGATACTTCCTGGCTAAATTAAAAACAAATGAGAGAAATCATTGTGAGAATTAAAACCTCGAAAACTTCGTTTACGATCAAGGAGTTTCATGGGAGGTTCAGGAAAAGCAGTCTCCCTTTCCATACGGAAGAAATCGAGTTCCACAGTCGGACCTGAAGCTGCCATGGGGAGGCGTCAACACCAACACACCGTACTTGGTATTCAGAATGAAATAGATGGTTGTACTTATAAACCTTAAATTTAGAAATGCATCCTCCATTTTTTCCATAATTCGATTCTCATCCACTTTCATTATTAGTTAAATTAGTTCCTCCTTGTTTTTTCATTGTATTCAAAATAGGTACTTGTTTGCTATGCTAAATTAATTAATCACTCGATGTTTTCACTTTATTACAAATTTACAACGACAAAAGTTATAATACAATACAAAAAAATATATATATAAATATTAAAAGAATACTAATTTAATTATTTTTTCTAGGGTAAATTATCCTAGTAACACTTCAACTTTTAAAAAATTCAGCTTTTGCACTTGTATTTATTTTTACTTTGAACTAACATTTCAACTATAAAATATCACTTATTTTGTCCTTCTGTCGAAACTTTCTGTCATACTTCATTTTCCTTCCAATTTTTAGGGGCATTTTCATCTTTTTAAATCATTAATATTTTTAAATTATTAAAGTTTTATTTTCAAAAGTAATTTTGTCATTTCACTTTCGTCTTTTTAAATCATTAATATTTTTAAATTATTAAGGTTTTATTTTAAGGATAATTTTGTTATTTCACATAATTATTAAAAATAAAAAAAATATTTTGTTATTGCAAAGATTTAAACATACAACCAATCGACTAACAAAACTATGTCTATCAAATAGGACAACTATAAATATATTAATTTATATATAACTTATATTTTATATTATAATTACACAAATAATAAATACGCATTTTATATTACAATTATATTTTATATTTTAAATATAAATTATATTAAATATAAACATTTTCAAAAAAATATTATCAAATGTCACAATTCAAATCACAAGTTTTTGTTATTGTCACATTCTTCAACCCTTACTGAAGCTCTTCTTCAACTATTTTGTTTTGAATTCGTCATCTTCTTCAAATCACATGACTAATTAAATCATGAATTTTGAGTTGTTTTTTAATATAATATCATTGTTGACACTAATTCATGTTTTGCGAAGAATTTGAAACGAAGAAGTTGAAGAACAGCTACTTATGATTTGATTTGTGTCATTTGAAAATATTTTTTTGAGAATGTTTATATTCAATATAATTTATATTTTAAATATAAAATATAATTGCAATATAAAATGTGTATTTATTATTTGTGTAATTACAATATAAAATATAAGTTCTATATAAATTAAAATATTTATAGTTGTCCCAGTGGGTAGACATGATTTAATTAATTGAGTGGTTATAGGATAAAATTTTTGCAATAACAAAATATTTTTTAGATTTTTAATAATTAAGTGAAATGACAAAATTATCCCTGAAAATAAAACATTAATAATTTAAAAAGATGAAAATGTCCCTAAAAATTAGACAAAAATGAAATATAACAAAAATTTTGGACAGTAGGATCAAATCTTTGCAATAACAAAATATTTTTCAGATTTTTAATAATTAAATGAAATAACAAAATTACCATTGAAAATAAAACCTTAATAATTTAAAAAGACGAAAATATCCCTAAAAATTAGACGGAAAATAAAATATAACAGAAATTTTGGACGAAAAGACAAAAGAAGTGATATTTTATAGTTGAATTGTCCATTTAAAACAAAAATAAATACAACTGCAAAAGTTAGATTTTTAAAAAATTCAAGTGTTACTAAGATAATTTAACTTTTTTCTATCATTTTTACTTTTTTATGTAAGTTAATTTGTATTTAATATTAAACTAAAATAATTCAAATTCGGTTTAAATTAGCTAAAAAAATGAAGTAGGACTAAAAAGACTAAACAAAAATAATTCAAGGACTGAAAAAGAAAAAGGTAATTTCCAGGTAGTACTAGTTATTGTATAGTATCCTATCTTAATACAAGACGTAAGCTAATTAAGGAAGAAGCTTCGTGTTTCTTCTGGTAAAAGACCGACAGCAATCAAGATTTCAAAGAACACAACGGTCAATTTTCATAATATATATTTCTTTTTTGTATACAAAATTCCAGAAATTGTGTTCGTTTAGATCAGCTTCCAGCATAATCTTAATCGCAAAGAAACCGATACGCGTGTTGTCTTAAAAAATTTCCTTTCTTTTTTTTTTTTTGTTTCCCCTTTTTATAGCATTCGTGGTAACAGAAATTGATCCATCCGATTCTCTCATTTCAATTTATTCTTGGGGAATCAAAATCATTATCCAAAAAAATACTTCCAATTTGAACCGTCGATCGAAAAATATAGAATCTCGTAAAGCTTCAAAAAAGATATAATGGCAGGAGCATCCGAGAAAGAGAAGCTACCAGAGTCTTCTTCTTCCGGTGGTGCTACGGCGGCAGAAACTACTCAGCCTCCGGCGGTTGTGGATCCGGCTAAGTGGGGTACCCACGTCATGGGTCAACCGGCAGCGCCGGGAAGTCATCCGGATAATTCGAAGGCAGCTTTATGGAGAACGGAGGAATCCTCCTATTACAACCAGAATCATCAGCAGCAGTATCATCATCCTTACGTGATGTATTCCCCTGTTGTTGACAAACCTAACGACAATCCTTTTGAGTCAGTAGTTCACATGTTCAATTCATGGAGTCACAAGGCTGAGACTGTTGCCCGGAACATCTGGCACAATCGTATGTTTTCATTATAAATCCCTCTAATTAATATTCTTCTTCTTTGATCTTACAATTTTACTGCTCAATTTTGGACTTTTTTTCTTACCTTGCGAATTCCCCTTTTTTCACGAGTGTGGTGGTGGTGGACCTTGCTTTCTTTTCTTTTTTTTTTTCTTTGTTTTTATGTATTGGATTTAATTCTGCATTAAGGAAAGATGTGAATTAATTTTACAGTGAAGACTGGGCCATCTGTGTCGGAAACTGCTTGGGGAAAACTTAATTTGACGGCTAAGGCACTAACAGAAGGGGGATTTGAATCACTATTCAAACAGATTTTTCCTACTGATCAAAATGAGAAGGTGAAAAAGACCTTTGCCTGTTACCTATCCACAACTACAGGACCCGTTGCTGGAACTCTCTATCTGTCAACTGCTAAAGTTGCTTTCTGCAGTGATCGTCCCCTGTCTTTCAGAGCTCCATCTGGACAAGAGACTTGGAGTTACTATAAGGTAATCAAATAATTGGGATTTAGTTAAAGAAAATTATTCACTTTTAGTCTTTGTGATTATGTTACTGTGGGAAATTATGATAAATTGTGATTGTAGTTGAGATTCTTTCGTGTGTATTATGTATATAAATATGTGATAAAACTGTTGTACACAACTGCACAGGTGATGATTCCTCTGGCTAACATTGCAAATGTGAACCCTGTGGTTATGAGAGAAAATCCTTTAGAAGAAAAATACATTCAGATTGTAACCATTGATGCACATGAGTTCTGGTTTATGGGATTTGTGAATTTTGAGAAAGCATCCCATAATCTCTTGGAGATCGTTTCAGATTTTGGAGCACATAGGAATAATAATGCACAACCACCACAACAACTTGCTCCTACAACAACCTAGTAGTCTATATATATATATATATATACATATCTATGTTTTTTGTTTTGATAAATATGTTTTCTTGCAGTGTGCCTTTTAGGGTGTTCATGATATTTGTAGAAAATGTATCATCATCTGTTTTATATATATATATATATATATATATATATATATATAAGCCTATATGTATATATATTAAGCATAGTTTGATAGCATAAGTTGAGCTTGAGCTTATCTTTAACCACAATGTATGTTGTTGTAACAAATTGCTCTTGGTTAGCTTTTGTGAGTGAAAATGGTATGAACTGAAGTTGAATCCTTGTTGTAATAATGAGTGTTTTTGTATCTTTTTTAACTTTACTTTTGTTTTGAATAAACTAGAATGAATTTTACTGTTATGGGTTGGAAGCTAAGGTTTATTGTTACATAATTAATAAATATAGTAGATTTTCCATGTATTCTCCCATTTATAAAAGCATTTCCACTAGCTGTGGTCTTTTGTGGATTAAGGGTAATAATAATGAAGTGCAAGAGACCTAGAAAGCAGGTTGAAGTTTGATTCTTTAAATTTTAAGTTTAGAGGAGAGTAGAAAAGAGGGAAGTGTTAGTAAGGGTAGGGTTAAAAAAGGAAATGTAAATTGACTTAAAATGTATCTTATAGTTTGAACTCATTTAGAACAATTTATGTATGTAGTAAAAAAGAAAATAAAAAGACAAAAGGAGATTCTCTGCTTACAACCTTTTGAATGGAAAGAAGATAAAATTTGGAAGAGCAGAGTTGAATTGCTGTCATTGTTCCTACTGTACTCTCAACTCCCCTTTCCTCTTTCCAATTATTTATTTATTAACAAAAAAAATAATGGAGTAAATGTTGAATTTATTTATTGAACTTTTTACATTACATTTTCTAACGTTTTCAAAATACAAATGAGTTAGGAAGCAATTGCAGCACATATGAGTATGAGATTAAATTCGTAATAAAGTGCATTTTTAGATATTGTACCTTCAAACTAAAAAAAGAGTTGGGTTTGATCAAGGTAATAGATTTTAAGGGATAATATGATCAAAAAATGTTAATTTCAAATTAGATAGGAGAATCAAAGAGAAAGAAGGATAAAACTTGGTAGAATGAGAAGGACGTTTCTGTATTTTGTCATCGATAGATGTTACCATACTTTTATCAGTCCCTTTCCATGGAGAGAGAGAGAGGTGTGTGTGATCAGTTTGAGGAGCAGTGGTGTAGTAGTAGTACGTACGCTCTCTTTAGGGGACCTTTCTGCTTAGATTCCTCTCTCTCTCTCTCTCTGCCATGCAAGTGAAATAAAAGGTGGTTTCTTTGGGTTCTCTCTTCAAAGTATTAGTATTACATGTCTGTCTCACTCCATCACCACACCTAAAACCCTTCTCTTTCTCTTTCTCTTTCTGTGTGTTTGTGTGTGTTTTCTCTCTCTCTTTCTCTCTACCAGCTCAGGGTATGGACCATTTCCCTATTCATTCTTATTAGTGGACACATCCACACACCGATCTTTCACTGTTTTCCTTTCCTGCAAATCGAATCTTTTCTGAAGATGGGGATTCTTTTCCTATACCTAACTAAAGTCCGATCATCTTCTTCAAAAACAAAACAACAATAATAATAATAATAATAATCGCATGGAATGCAAAATGGTAAAAACAAAAAATCTTCCCTTCGTCTCGTCTTTTTAGTATCACTACAATATAACCCAACCAACCAATCAAATTCTCTCTTTCATTATTGTGTTTTTTCCTTTACTTTCTTTAAAACTAACTAAATTACATTTACACTTTTCTTATGTTATGTCGCTACAAACTGCATCATATCATTTCCTCTACAGGAAACGCTGACACTACTGCTTCAAATTTGACCTTTTTTTTCTACAAATTTCCTCCTAATTAATTCATCTATATTTATAATCAACAATTATTATTAAAAAAAAGTGTTATATAGCAATAATGAGCAAAGGTCAATGCAAGCCATTAAGGCGCAGACTCTAGAACGTGAGGCTTCTATATATTCTGGACACAGCTAGACATGTGACCGTGGAATGTAGTAGAAAGAATATGGAGAGAAAGTGCTAATAAACCATCCAAAATTAATTTTTTAATTAAACTATTAATTTAAATTCAATTCGAGTTACTTACAAATTAAATTGGAGTTTGCTCTGGCTAATCTTCTTGCATCAGCTCACAACGAGCACATGTGAAAATTTAATATGATACCTGAGGAAGAGGAGCAGTTTTCCTTGATAAGTGTAGTAGAAACTGGAAAAATTGAATGCTTTAGTAACAGTATTCTAAAGATGCTTAAGAGAACCTTAATTCATGCATGAGTTATATACTGAGAGTAATTAACAAACAAATGTAGTAAATGAAGTAGGGAGAGAGAGTAATGGCATAAATTAGTCTGGCATTTGACAATTGATTTTGTGTTATACATATATATATATATATATGGTAGCATTATTAAGGGAGATTAATAATAATACAAGGGGAGTTGAAAAAGGTAGGAAGAAAGGAAATATAAAGTAGTGTGTCACGATCATACACACACCAATATGATTCTTTTGTTTTTTTATATATAGGTTAAGAAATGGTTGACCTGGCCTTCCGTTCCACATGAACTCACCATCTCTGCAACTTTCTCTTTCAGTAGATCAAATTTCATAACCAAAAACAGGAAGGAAGAGAAGAAACACAAGATTAGACAGTACCACATGAAAAGAACCACATCAGAAAAATGCCAAGAAAAAAAAAAAAAAAAAGGTATTCATTAGAGTTAAACCAATAACCAAGCTAACAAGAATAAAAACTTCTGTCTAATCCCAGAAAATCCACAGTTGAGATTAAGAATCACATAAGGAGATGCATTCTCTCAGAAAGAAAAAGAAAAAGAAAAAGAAAAAATAAAATAAAAATAAAAATTTATCCAGAGGGAAAAAAATATAATTATACATATATATATGATTTAAGGGAACAAATTCATGGAGAGCCACTTTCAGATCGATCAAAATGGAGAAGTTGACCGTAACATTTTGGACAATCTTCCACCTGTTTTGGAACCATGAAATACATCAAACAGCCCTTGCAACCAGCTACCACCAGCACCTGGGCTCTGTCTTTGCTCTCGGCCGTCCGAGGATTAAATTGGTATGGCTCTCTTGAAGTTGATGGAGAAGACTCCGAAGATGATCCTTCACTGTCATAGGAACTATCATCTCCAGAGTAAAACTCACCGTTTAGTTCAGGATTTGTCCTTGGATCTTCTTGAGATTTCATGCCTGTTCTCCAGTTTATAAAATATACCTCCCCAGTCTGAAACACCAAAACACAAATGTTTCCATTAAAAAAAAATGTATATATAGAGGACATCTTTGTAGAGTAATGAATGAAAGAAACAGGAGATATATTTCATTCTTATTGCTTCTTGACCTATTATCAAGAGGCGAATACAACAATTAGACAACTAGCCTTCGAATTATCATGCCAAAGACATGAAAAGAAAAAAAAATGCATATACTACGCTTGTGGATAAATTTACCCATCAACGGGAAGAAAACAATGGATGGTTATTTCCTTGAACTCTGATGGTCCGCCCACCGGCTACAAAGACAGGCGAAGAAACAAAGAAAGGGGGGGACAAATTTACACCACTGTTAGGGTTTCCTGTTCTGCATATAACCCATTTTTTGGCTGTAGGAGAGAAAGAGAGACTTGGAGAGGGGGATATATAAATGAACTCCAAAGAGAAAATAAATACGGCATTTAAAGAAGAAAAATTAAAAATTTCCTTCAATGAACAAGAGATCGAATTAATAGAGAAACATAAGTGCGAGATCTGTTAAGGTTCCGTGCAATTAATGTGAAGAAGAAGGTAATGCAGGAAAAGGACATTTTAACAATGATAGCCATTAATTAATATATAAACTGAAAAATCACCATTCTCATTTTATTTTATTTCTCTACTTTCCCCTTACCTTTAAATCGAGGCATTGCTCCCAATAGTATGGAAGAGGACTTCCAGAATTGAGTTCTAACAAGTTATCATTCGAGACATGAAGATTTTCCTGCGAATCTGAACCAAAAACAGGTTGCCGTATTCCTTCGCCGCCGGTATTATTGATATTGATATTGATATTGCTATTGCTACTACTGCTGCTACTGCTAGTGCTGCTGCTACTGCTCTGATGATGCTGATGATGATGGTTGTTCAAAGAACAGTTCTGAAGAGATCTTTCAATGGAAGCCGTGACTGTGGTTATGTTCGGAGCTGTCATGGCTTCTCCTCATCCACACCACTAAGAACTAGAGATTAATTATCCAGATCACCACCATTCAAATTCAAATTTAAATTCTCATACAACAAAATTCAAGAAAATAAAACTAATTTCAAAAAAAAAATCAACATGAAAAAAAAAGAAAAAAGAAAAAAAAGGAAAGAATAGAGAAGTTGAAGAAGAAGAAGAAGAAAATGGAAGAAAACAAGTTTGATGTGATATCTACTAACTATTATTAGTAGTATTGGCTAATGTGAAAGTGAAATAAGAAAAAAAAAAAAAGAAAAGAGAAGAGAAGAGAATGGGTAAAAAGGAATGGAATTGCGCGTGGGCTGTGGAATCTTTCAAAAACGAATCTGGTGGGACCAGTGGTGCCCCACTCACTACAAACCCGATGTACCAAAGAGTCACTATTCCGAGTTTCTTGTCTTGCATTATCCTTACCAATGACCTTTTTTTACGCGCCACCCAATACGCGTGATTCCACCACTCATAACACACACATAAAATAATAATAATATTATTATTATATAATAATATCATGATATTTCTCGTTTGTTTGAAAAATCAAAGATTTTTCAGGGATTTTAACTAACGCAATTACTTACTTTAAAATAAATAATAAAGTATCCAAAATATTGGGGAACTCCCAAAAAAATAAAAAATAAAAAATAAAAATGCTCTTAAACGACACTTTTTATGGTTTTGAGAAACCTAAGAATGTTAGGGTGGGGAAATACATGGTGTTTTTTTTTAATCTATTTTGTTAATTAGTTTCGTTATATATATATATATATTATAATTATTTGATATTATTTTTAATATATATAAAAAAATTTCTTATATATTATTTATCCATTTTTAGTTTTGAATATTTCTATTTATAACTTTAAAAATTATAAATTCAAATATAAATATTTTAAAAAAATATTGTGACCAATCAGTTGAATATATATATGTGAGATTAGTCAGCTTGGTGACATTATGGTTATACAACTATTATTATATTATATAATATTTCTTAAGTCAATAATGACTATATATATATATATATATGGAATATTGATTTTTTTTTTCTTCTCCTCCTTCATTCAACTTTGTGCATGCGTAATGGGATGCAACTTGTAACTTTTTTAAATATATTCCTCAAATTTTAATATATATATATATATATATATATATATATTGATTGGTCGAAAATTGATTTGATGTCACCTGTTACTAAAACCGTACCGTGTCATGGTATCTGTTAAAAAATTAATGTCAAGATAGTCGTTGAGTAACTGTTTTAATGAAGGTTCTGTTTTACTATGCCTACAAAACGAAACGTTCATAGCAAACAAAGACTTAACTAGAGAGTATTTAATTTAACATAATTTAAAATAGTAATCTGATCTTACTTTTTTATTTTTACGGGAATGGTCTTTATAGACGTAAGCAGCCTGAGAAAATAAGTAAATCAGGTGTGATAAGAAAAATTTAATAGTTACTTGTAGATAAATTCAAAATCATTTTGTTTTAGGAAGATTTTTGACTGACCTCTTTTAGAATTGATTGTTGGTCAAAGCATAGCTTAGAAATATTTTTGTATATTTCAATATATATATATATTATATATATATATATATAAACTCAAAAAAAAAATTGACTTAATTATGTGTTTAAGTTTTTAGTGGAAGAAAAATATAAAAAAATATAAGAGTAAAAGGAAGGAGAGAGGAGACAGGTGGAATGTAGAGCATGTTATCGGGTTTGGTGCGTCCTCCGGGAGGGAATAAAATGTTAGACAAAGTCCAGAAAGAAAAGATATATATATATATATTATGTATGTATGGGAGTGGTGGTGGTGGTGGGAGGTTCACGAGACGAGATTGATGGTGGGTTTTTGGGTTTTTCGGTTTAGCAAAAAAAAGGGCCGAATGTAGTTGGTTTTTTTCCTGAAGCAGGAATCTAATCTGAACTCTTTTCAGTCTTTTCCTGACAACTCTTCCACCCTTTCTTTCGGACATTTCCTTCTCTCTCTTGACCCACCTCCATTTTATCTCTTCTATTCTCATATTACTCGTTAATAAAAGATTAATTTTTTTTAATTTTAATATAATATTAAAGTTTATTTATTGAAAGATATAAAAATATTCAAACATTTGATCAATTAAATTATCTTAAAATAATCAGTTAAAATATTTTACAAAATATCCTGAGACATATTTTAGGTTTATCTTCACAATTGATAAATATCAGATTCTACATATAACACCAAATACCATCATCGTAAAAAAAAAAAAAGGAAAATCAAATTACTATTTTAAATTCTATCAAATTAAATACTCTTCGTCCTTCCACTCTTCTATTATGAGATATCATAAACGATGCCGTTTCAACGACAACAGGTGGCGTCAAACCAATCATTGTATATATATATATATATATATATATATATATATATATATATATGTATGTATGTATGTCATTAATTCCTCTTCTCGGGAGGCAGACCGGAACATGCTACTCTCTGGTCAAACATTCTCTTATTTCTTCTAGGCTAAGTTGGTACTACTAATTAATTAATTAACTATAAAGAATTCACATGGTACTCTTAAAAATGTATTTGTCGATAATACTTGTGTAATAACTGTTCTCAAGTACTTTAAAAGTTTAAATATATATGATTTTTATACAAAAATAAAATATAAAATTATTGGTGAATTGCGCTGTATTGCAACTGAAACCGAATCTGGACTTTCTATTTTTTTCTCATCTCATAAAAGTTACTTTTTTAAGGAGAATTTTGGAGTGTTAAAACACAATATAACCATAAAATTTATTCATATATATATATATATATATATATATATATATATATATATATATATATATATAATGAAAGAAGGCCGAATATTACCCACAAAAAAAAACTAATGAAGAATGTATATTGGGCTTTAAATCTATAATGGGCCAAATCTATAAAAATGGGCTTTAAAGGATTATTGTGGGGTATACGCAAGAATATCCATTTGGTCCAAATACTTTTTGTATTAATCTAGAAGCTTCCAAGAGACCTCTGGTAAACTGCCCGTCATGACTGACTTTTCTTTTGTCTTCCAGGCTCTCCCCCTAATAGCAGAATTTTTTATTTTATTTTCTGACGTGGCATAAGGAAAAACCATTTTCTTTTATTTTAAGCAACCAAGTTATTTAAAAGAAAAGTTCGAATTAATTTTCAAAATTATTATTTAAAAAAAAAAATGCACCAACGCGTAGAAAAGAAGGGGGAAAATAAAATTTTATATATATAGAAAAATAAAGGAGAAAAGTCGGATCGGAAACGAAAGACCTTAAAACGGAGAAAATTTTTCACAAGTGATTTTGCGTCGGAAAACAAGAATAATAAAGATGTCGAAGAACGAGGAGCCAGCGATCGGAATTCCCTACAACGCTGCGTACCAATACAACCAAGCACCACCGCCTCAGCCGATCCACCAGCAATACTACGTCGGGCAAAACCCTTACCAGGCCGGTACCGTTCCTCCAAACGCCATCGTTGGTGATCCTAAAGGCATACCTATTCAACAGACTATCTACCGAGACACTCCTGCACCGTTCAATTGCCTTTACTGTGGTGGTTCTGCTGTCACAACCGTCAAGTAATCCATCTTTTCCCTCAATTTCTGTTCTTATTTATTATTGGTTTGTTTGTTATAAAATAAATTATGAGTTTGATTTCTGTTTTATTGTCCTTCTTTCTTTGTTTGGACATAGAATTTCTCTATTTGGTTACGTACAAGAGCATTTATCTTTCATTATTGTATCCGAAATTCCGAATATATGTTCCTTAGAATATATTGTGACCAGAGAAGTAATTTTTTCCCAAAGACATGGAAAATTTTGAATGTTCTGAGTTAATTGTGAATGATATTCTCTCTATAGCAAGGTATTGCAGCAAAAGCTAATTTGAGATTCTTAGTGGACTTGAGAGTTTGGCTCAGAATTCTCATGTACTGAGAAAGGAGGAATTTTGATTTTTATGTACTGCAATTGATTAGGAGTATGTTATTACTTTTCAAAATTTTGTGCAATCAATAAGGGACATTTGATATCTCATCCAATTGCGGTGTCTTGGGGTTGTACATGTATATTTGGTGTACATGGTTGTGGATATGACCATTGACATAATTACTTCTTTCCCTTGTGCAATTCAGATCAAAACCCAGTCTTGCAGCCGTCGTGGGTTGTATGATGCCAATGATGCTGGGTATTTGCTTTCTTTGTCCTTCAATGGATTGTCTCTGGCATAAATATCATTACTGCCCCAGCTGCGGTCAGAAGGTATGCAGCTTCCTGTTCATGATGTACACTCTTCAGCTAAAATATCAGCTAAGTTTTCTGTGTAATTTATTTGCTAATCTGTTGCAGGTTGCTGATTTTGAGAAGTCGGATCCTTGTCTGGTGATGGATCCTCCTCAGTGGGTACAGGAGAGCTTTGCATTACCCGCATGAAATGATAAGTCAATAACTGGCATTATGGTTGCAATTAATTTCCCATATTCTTTGGAATCTGTTACCTGGTTGAATGTAATTGTATGCAGTTCTTTTAATGAACGTTGAAGAGATTTACCAGAGGCTTCACTAATAATATACGCACATATACATACACCTTTTAAAACTCTGTATAAAGTTGGTTAATATGATGGGCATTGTATTACATATCTGTACAATTGAATTGATCAGTTAATAATATTGTGTATTTTAGGTGTCAGTGTTATATTCAATTTTCTGTTTCTATCCCAACTTGAGAGGGAATGTCATTTTGCTCCAGTTTTGGTTCCACGGGACTGTGCTTGGCTTCCTACAATTCAACTTCTGGTTCCTCAAAAACAATATATTCCTATTTCCTTATATGTGTGTGTGCAGGTAAAAATTTATCTAACTGGCTACTAAGCATCAAAGAATGTAAAATTACTAGCATGGTATCTTGAGACATGACATAAAGATTGATTGCAGGCATTTTAACTTGTTGAATGACCTCACTGTGAAAGGATTATTCTGGTGGCATGTTTTAACCAGATGCATATTTTGGATTACATCATTGTGTAGCCTTATTGGGCTTAAGAATGCATTTCTCAGATTGTTTAGAAAAGCAGATTACAGTTTGATGAAGTGGCAAGCATGGCTTGAATCATCGGTCTCGGATCCAATCTGCAATGTGATTTTGATTTTTTGTTTTTTTTTTTTTTTGTGTGTGTTAAAGGCATTAGGTTTTGTGGCGAGCCCATTACCGATTTCGACTTCCTTTTTCGAAAGGGCCTTTGATTTGTGTAGCCCAAAAGACTTTCTAGAAAATCTGACTGCTACAGTGTTGACTCCTCTATTAAAATAATAGTAGAAATATTTTAATGTTTAAATTGGTGGGGGACCGGTGAGAAAATTTTATTTATAAAAGCCATATGTATAATAGGAATTACGTCATAGGTGACGAAATACGGCATAGGGAGCCGCAAAAATAACTTAGAAAAAGGCAAGGAATAGCTGGATTTGCTCCTCTGCCTACATACATTCTCACTTCTCGCACGTGATTTTGATTTTGATTTTCTTTTTTCTTTTTCTTTTTAAATTTCACATTAATATTTATTTTCATTTTCTTTTTTTTCTTTACATTTTCAAGACTTTAACTTAACAAGTACTAACTATTAGTGATCTCAACTAAATTCCCAATCAATCAATTTATTTAAATTGTTGAAATATAATTAATATGTTATTCTTTTTGGTGTAAACTTATGTTTAAAATAAAAATCATTAATATATACAAAAATAATGTTCATGTATATTTTTATCACTACAATTATTGGTTTTTGCTAGCGATTTGACATCAATAGTGTATATATATATATTGAATTAATTGTTTGGAATATCAATGCAAGTGGAAATGCTATAATTAGAAAGTGTATATCGGTAGTGGTGGTGGTGGTCCATGAACCAATTCAATTATCAACTAACTATTAACCTTAATTACAATTAACAATTCAGCATCAAACTCCACAGTTTATTATGAATTACTTAAAATAGATAATCTCAATTCATCATCAAATTCCATAGTTTATTATGAATTACTTAAAATAGACAATCTTAATTATTTTTATATATACATATATATAATGATCAAGAGTCAATTTTCTTTGAACTTTACATCAAAATGATTGAAATTACCCTCGACATAATATTATAATTAAATAGTAAAATTATTAATTAATAGTTTGTCTTTTTTACTAAAGTTAGTTTGTAGTTAATTCTTTAATTATCTATTCATGATAAGTAATACCAAAACTCCGTGATAAGTTACGTTGATTTTCATCCCTATGGTAACAAATTTTAACAAATATTAAATTAACGTTTATAGTTTTGTTAAATATGTATTATTAAATTTTTATTAGTTATAAAGATATATTTAATTCATTTATTTAAATAAAATTAACTTTTGGGCAGATACAACGAATCTGCACTCACCGAGTATTTATTATTATTATTTATTTATTTTTGAAAAAAAAACTTATATGATTTCTCCTAAATATAATATTATGACCGTCAAATTTTATATGAATTATTTTTAATAAAAATGTTGAAAAAATTAGAAAATAATAATAATTTTTATAACAAAATATTATTTTATTTTACTTAAAAAGAAAGAAAAGGAAAAGAAATGTTATGCTGCTGACATGAGAGACTAACGACTGCTACTACAACAAAAAGGAGGGGAGAGAAAATAGAGAGAGAAAGAGGATGCTGTTACCAACTCAGCAAAAAGGTGAAAGATATTTTTACGTAGTGGGACCCAGAAGCATTTAAAAAGTGGTACTAAATGCCATCAGCAGCAGCAATAAGAATAGGACTCTCTCTCTCTTTCTTTCTCTCTCTCTTTCTTTCTCTCTCTAACATAGAAACCTGTGAGATGACTACCTTCCTTACTGCATCGGTTTCTTTCCCTATCTTCTGCAGAAAACGCCATTAACAACAAAAGTTGAAGCCATTTTCTTCTTCTGCTGCCTGCTGTAGTATAGACAAAACCTTTTATCTCTTGGCTTTCTTCGGTATTAAGAAAAAGAAAAGGTAAAAAAGAAGAAAGGAGATAGTTCCAAATTCACTGGCCAGAAATGGCGAATCTTAAAACCAGAAGCTTAGGAGAAAGTGTGCCCTGTGATTTCTGCAATGAGCAGGTTGCGATTTTTTATTGCAGAGCCGACTCAGCTAAGCTTTGTTTAATCTGTGACCGGCATGTTCACTCAGCCAACGCACTCTCTCGTAAACACGTTCGTTCTCAGATCTGTGATAACTGTGGCTCCAAACCTGTTTCCGTACGTTGTGTCACCGACAACTTAGTCCTTTGCCAGGACTGTGATTGGGATGCCCACGGCAGCTGTGCCGTCTCTGCTAGTCACGATCGTAATCCTGTTGAAGGATTTTCTGGATGTCCATCTGCTGTTGAGTTAGCTTCGGTTTGGGGTATTGAGATTCAGGATAAGAAGACCAACGTCCAGGTCGATTCTTCCTCCACTTGGGAAAATGGATTCTCCGACTCCTGGATGGCTGGGAAGGAGGAGGTTTCGGCTTCAGTTTTGTTAAACGACTTGATGGTTCCGAATCACCACCATCATAACCCGGCCGCCGCTCTTATTTACTCTAATTGTGGGGGAGAGCTGTTGAAGAAACAGAATCCTAGTTGTGGGAAACAGAAGCAGGTCATTATGAAGCAGTTGGTGGGGTTACTAGAGACGGACTTGGTTGACGTTGGTGGCTGTAGCTGCGGGGGCGGGGGAGATGAGTTGGGACCTGAGACGCCGAATGTGAGTGGCGGTGGTGTTTGGCAGGAATACGAGGAAGCTGGTGGTGGATTGAAAGACGTAGACGAAGGAGCTGTGGGCATCGCGAATCAGCCGTTTCAGCAAAACCAGCAGAATGCTCCGTTTATGTCACTTCTCATGATGCATACGCCAGCTAATCCGAATCACAAGGAAAATGATCGAATGATTGAGGGAAGCATATTATGGAACAGCACTCCCTGTGATCAAGCGACTCAGGTATCTTTCTCCCTGTTTGCCCAATGTTATTGCATTACAGTTTTTATTTATTTATTTATTTATTTTTTTATAAAAAAAAAAATCTATATTCATATTGGCCTTTCTCGATGGCAATTGAAAATTTACTATAGCCTATGGATTCTGGAAATAGTAAATTCCATATTCAATTCAACTGCATTATTGCAAATAGCTATAACATTTTGGGAATTGGGATTGTTTTGCGCATTTTGGGTCTACTGATCTTTATTTCGAGCTAATTTACCTTAGGAAACTGGGGAAAAGAGATGCCCGGCGTCTATTTATTCTCATTCTTTTTTGTTAGACTATATGTGATATATGAAGTCATAGCTTCTATGGAGTCTCACTTTTGCTCGAAAAAAAATACTCTTGTATGACTTTCACAGCAAAAGTCGAATTAGATAAAAGGCCAATTTTTGCTTGTGTATATATGGAAATGGTCATGTGTATAATGTTGCCAAAGAGATTTATGGAGATGGACAATGTGTCTTGTCCTGATAATTCTTTTGTTCACATTCTTTACTTTTTTTTCTTTTCTACCTTTCTCTTCATGTGATCAAATTTGGAATGATTGATTTCCTGGAAACTTGGTTCAGCTCTAATTGCATATGCAATATGGAACTCGGTGCTTGGACCACTTACCTTTATTTTTTTCTTCCACCTATTCCTGGTATTTAGTATATACTTCTAATTTAGGAATTTAGGGATCTAAAATCAGAATAATGGTGAAATTAATTCACTAAATTTGTTAAGGAAGTAGTGTTTGTAACAGATAGTGACGCAACATGTTGCAAAGCAGACCAGGGATCAAAGTGATTTCATTGCTTAACACGTTTGTTCTTGAGCTCTTCTAATACTGCTTGACTTTACTTTTGCAGATATGGGATTTTAATTTAGGACAGTTGAGGGTTCATGATGATTCAGATTGTCTGGAGTACAGTGCCAGTGAAGTAGGATGTATGATGAAAAGTTATGGTGAACTCCTTAAGGAAGCATCAACGTCAACCACTAGAGAAATGGAACCCTCTGGATTAAAATGCTCAATTGTGCATGATGATATGGCAGGTTACAATGTAAGTGATTTTACTTGCATGAATCCCTTAATTTCATAACTGGAATTATTCATCTATCCCCCTAAAAAGACATACTACTGTCATCCTTGAATCTGAAATATTTTGGCAATTGCAATGCAGAACTCCAGTAACTCAACAGCAAGTCAGGGGCCAGCAACGTCGGAGAGCAACAATTTGCCAATACGAAGATCAGCATCAGGTTCGGGTGCTGGTAAACGTAAATGTTATGGTAGTAGCTTGAATGATTTCCAACTTAAGGATGAAGCAGTTTTGGTGAAAAGTGAAAGTGAGTTTGCTGCAATAACCAAGGCTTCTGGGGAGCTGTGGGTCAAGAACAGAGGCAGTGCTATGCAACGGTACAAGGAGAAAAAGAAAATAAGAAGGTAAGCTTTAACACCTTTTGTTCTAACCAAACCATATTTTGTCAAGAAAAAGACTAGCAAAAGATAAGCAATCTGCTTTACTAATACTTGTTACCTGTGTCTTTAATAGATACGATAAACACATTCGATATGAATCAAGAAAAGCAAGGGCTGACACTAGAAAGAGGGTTAAGGGTCGATTTGTCAAGGCTAGTGAAGCACCGGTTGAGTAGGGGGATGGCTCTGGTGAGTGATTTCACCTAGCGTTTTTAACATATCACCAAAATGTAAATATATCTTTTGCATTCCCTTCTGGAAAAAAAATATGTATAATTTTCATGTAGCGTTTGGATCAACCAATGTTTTATTTCAAAGGAGTCACTGTCTGTGTCCTTTTGAAAGTTTCGTTCTGTATCCTTAGCCATGTCTCATATTCTGTAGTGCCCCCACCTATTTCATTAATTTTTGTAATTTTGCCCCACCCCAACTGCTCCAGTCTCTGCCTTCACTTGGGTTTGATTTTAAATAATTAGTTCTGAAGGATTTGTAGTTGTTATATGGGAATGACAATTACTATTTTTATCCTAGAATTCCACTGATGAATTTCTTCTTCTATAGTTTTCTACTCCTAGGTTGATTGTCTAACTGAGTAAATTAAATAAAGTAAAAAAAGAGAAACTGAATCATTGAAGCAGCAGTTCAGATGATGGGATGCAACATTTACAGCAACAAAATTAGGTACATAAATTATATTCCCTCTTCATTGCAGTAAAAGGACAGAGCAGAATAGGATATCCGTAGTTAGAGGTGGAGAATAAGTTCTCTTCGCCTTTAAAATCATTATAAAGCTGAACAGGGCAGGTAGAAGGTAGAGCCTTTTTCCTGAAGGCCTAATACTCGTGAAATCCGCGGGTTTCATGATTCATGTGAACGCCATTAAGGCCATTTCTCTGGTAATAAAAGGCCACACCGCTCCTTATAGATTCCTTTCACGCCTTATGTTTTCTCCACATTTTGTTCAATGTTTGCACCCACTTTTCATTAAGTTGTAGTATCCCTTCAAACTTTTCAGGGTTCTCCTTCAACTGTTTCCCCCTAACTGGACAATGAAGGACTTGTCCTTCTTTCTCCTGAAGAATGCTTTTAGCTCCAAAATGAAGAAAGGCTTCAGAAGCTCCTGCAACGGTGACGATTCCACATCCACTGCCAACCAACAAGGTTCTCTTCCTCCCATTGTGATCGGCTCCCCAAACTACACCCACCACGAAAGGGAGGAAAAATCTCAACCTACCTTAGAAGACATGATATTACAGTTAGAGCTGGAAGAGAGAGCTGCAAGAGTACTAGACGGGGAAGTTCGACACAGAAGATCATGTGTTAATAGTTCCGACATCCTACGAAGTGCAAGAAACGCACTGAATCAGTATCCACGATTTTCCCTTGATGGAAAAGATGCAATGTACAGATCTTCATTTCGAATAAACAACATGATCCCTAGTACAGCCATGTCGACTACCAATCAGGGACGAATGATGAGAAAAGGATTGTTAATCCAACACAACAATAATGATAATGATGATACTGGTATGGAGTTAGGAATTGGAAGAAGAAGAAGAAGTAATTTTAGACATGATAAGTTGCCGAGTAGTATAGCAGGGGAGCGTGTGGTATGGTGTAAACCTGGAGTGGTCGGTAAACTTATGGGACTTGATGCCATACCAATACCAGTTAGGAAATGTGGTAGACGAAATACTCTCATGACGAAGAGAGAACATCACCACGACCACGGCCAGCAGCCGCCACCCGGCTGCCGGTGGAGGAGGGAATTAGATGAGATTGAAAAGACAAAAATGATGGGTGATTGGGTCGGAAATGGAAAAGAGAAACAAGTCAGAGGTTCTTGTTCAAGAAATGGCTACTGTTATCTGAAACCAGTAAGAGAAGCTGATCGTCCTCCTCCGCCTCATCCCGGAGAAAGTGGGTGGCGGCAAATGCGCCGTTTTCAATAGATTATACTTCTCATCTTTAATACTATTAATCATCTATATTTACTACTTTTGGAACAAAATTTGTCTTCTTTTTCCTTTTATCAGATTATAAATAGTTCTAACGAATTATTATAATTATTACGAGGTTTGAGAATAGCTTTCTATATATATATATATATTTTATTTTTTTTTTTAAAAAATTCCTTTTTTAAACAAGTAACTATGTTCTTTTAAATATTTATATAATTTCATATTTTTATTTAAAAAAAAAAAGAAGTGTTGGAAAGAAAAGAAAGAGTAAAAAAGAGTAGGCTGGAGTAGTTGAACGAAAAAGGCAAGCATTTACAAGTAATTAACTCATGACCAAAATTAGAGAGTTGGAAAATTTCAATGGTGAATGCGTCATTAATTAATTAATTCTGGAAATTGAATTAATTAATAATAGTATTTTTAATCTTGCACGGCTGCCTGCTAAGAAAAAAATGGAAAGTCCTAATTTAATATTATTATAAAATATACAAAAAAATTTGACTAATAAAAGTTGAGACTTTGACTAAGCCAATTGAAACGGGCAGTATATAGTTGTTATGAAGGAAAGCAGATCAAAATTATCTTTGATTTCCAAATTTTTATAGCTTATAATTTGGTTCAGAAATATGAAGACTCATTTTGCTCTTCTTTTAACCTTCTTCGCACTCGCCATTATTGTTGCAGACTGTAACCTCGAAGGTAAGTATATATATATATATATCGACAAAAACTTAGTTGTTTCCAGGGAATTAATAAGATTGGACAAGATCCGGGTTGTTTTAAATTTTTTTTTTGTTTGTTTTGTTCATCAGGTGATGTTCTTAATGCATGGAAAACTGTACTGAGCGACCCTAATAATGTTCTTCAGAGCTGGGATCCAACTCTAGTTAATCCCTGCACTTGGTTCCATGTTACTTGCAACATTAACAATAGCGTAACAAGATTGTAATTTCCTCTTTCTCTCTACTTCTTTCTTGTGTTCTCCAATGAATTAGTGATCATCTCAATTCTGTTTATATATATATATATATATGCATATACTGATGATCAGGGAATTAATTTATTAAATTTTGAAGGGATCTTGGAAATGCCAACTTGACGGGACCTCTTATCCCTCAGCTTGGACAGTTGCCCAGTCTTCAGTATTTGTAAGATTGTTTTTTTTTTTTTGTTTTTTTCTGGTGAAAATAAGAGAATTTGAAATAGTTGATTGTTAATTAATTTGCAGGCAAGTGGACAGTAATAAGTTATCTGGAGCAATTCCAAATGAGTTAAGTAACCTCACGAAACTGATAAGCTTGGGCGTGAGTAATAATCAATTCTCCGGTGCAATTCCGGTAGCTCTTGGCAACTTGAGATCCTTGAGATTTCTGTGAGTATATATATATATATATGTATATATAAAATCATGAACTTTTTTTTTTTCTTTAAAATTTAGAATGTAATTAATTAAGTTGATGAATTTGCAGGAGATTGGACAGCAACAAGTTTTCGGGGATATTACCAGACACAATTGTTCAACTTATCTCCCACGGGAGTTTGCAGCTTCTGTAAGTGTAGTTGGTTTTAATTTTTCGTATTAAACTTAATTAATTACTCACTAATTGTGCTAATTAACAACATGCATGCATGATTCAGGAATGTCTCCAATAATTATTTAGCAGGGACAGTTCGTGCCACAAATCCAAAAGGTAATATTTTCTTCTTTTTCAACTTCTCTCTCTCTCTCTCTCTCTCTCTCTCTATATATATATATATATATATATAATATATATATGCGTGTATAACTGTTGTGGTGCATTTTTTATAATACGTGCAGAATTCCTGACTACAATAGTAATTCAAGACCCAAAAGCTACAAAGTAAGAGCTACGAGTGAAATTAATCAAGAAACAAGATTCAAGATCCAGTTTTTGTTTTAGTATAATAAAATTTCCCTTCTTTCTTTTTTCATTATAACCAGCAAAAAAAAAGGAAAAAAAAAAAAAGGGAATGAGTGGTTGTGATCATTAAGTAACTGATTGATATGTTATATATATGGATTGATTTTAATAATTTCCAAAATGGGAGACAAATTGGCAATATTGAATAGGTCAATTTTTGTACAAAACTTTGCGCAGACGGAGAAAATTATTTGAGAAAGGAAGTTTCCTGACCATTAATATATATACATGGAAAATTCTAAACTGATTTTCCAAGACCGAAGCTGATATATATATATATATATATATATATATTATATATTATTGTTGGTAAAAACAAAAAAAATTATTGTAAGTTATAAGGAAAATATTCCTATACTTATTGGTCTGAAGGATTCTAGTTCTTCATTTATTCAAGCGTGATAAATTCAATCAAAGATTACGAGAAATTAATAAAACAATAAAATTGACACCAAAATTTTTTTAGGTGGAAAACCCTATTTAAATAGAGGTAAAAAACCACCGGCGAGAGAGTTAAAAATTTCACTAATATTGACGAGAGTACAAAATATTTTCTCCAGACTAACAAGACAAAACAGCTCGTTACAAATTCTCTACAAGTATAAAAATATTCAACCAATAAGTAGAGAAAATAAGAAAATATGAGAGAGAGATTTGACTATTGAAAATGCTTGAGGAGGTGTTAGAAGGAATAGAATTCCATCTGCAAAGGAGGGAAACGAATGTAAAACTTATATGCCAAAGTATAGATATATCATGTATCTATTTATATACATAAAGAGAGGTTGCTAATGTTGACAAAAAGGAGAGGGTTGATATATATATAGCCACCGGTTGAACGCAGTAATTGTTGAAGCCATTGGTTGAATCTTCTTGGCAGCAATTGTTGACAAAGAAAAGGAGAGCAACCAACAAATCTCCACCTTGATCTCCTTTTGACCGGAAATACTCTCTCGCCATGAAATTATGTTAACAATGAATGATACCAGCTAAGTCCAAGCAATGATCGAACTTAGCGGCTGGAAGTGGTTTGGTTAACATATCTGCAGGATTTTCAGTTGTATGGATTTTTTCCATAGTAATTTCTCCTGCATCAACAATATCTCGGATAAAGTGGCGTTTAATATCAATATGTTTGGTCTTTGAGTGATGCTTGCTATTCCTAGTCAAGTGGACAGCACTCTGACTGTCGCAGAACATAACAAGAATGTTTTGTTGTAAACCAAGTTCAGCAACCAAGCCTCGGAGCCAGATAGCCTCTTTCACTCCTTCAGTAGCAGCAATATATTCTGCTTCAGTGGTGGACAAAGCCGTAACGGCTTGAAGTGATGAATACCAACTGATAGCAGAGCCGCAGAGTGTAAAGATATAGGCTGAAAGTGGTCTTCTCTGATCTAAATCACCACCGTAGTCGGTGTCAACATAACCAACTACGCCTCCTGGATCAGACTTTTGTCTATCAAATACCAAACCAATATCAGGAGAACCCTTCAAGTAACGAAGGATCCATTTGACAGATTCCCAATGCTGTTTTCCTGGGTTATGCATGAATCTGCTAACAACACTAACCGCATAAGCCAAATCAGGCCTAGTACATACCATAACGTACATAAGGCTTCCGACTGCATTAGAATACGGGACATGTGACATGCGCCTTTGTTCCTCTTCTGATTGTGGACACTGATCTGATGATAACTTGAAGTGGGCAGCAAGTGGAGTATTAACAGCTTTGCAATCTCGCATTCCAAATCTGTCAAGCATCTTCATTACATATTTTTTCTGTGATAGAAAAAGTTTTCCAACTTGACGATCTCTGTTAATCTCCATTCCAAGAATCTTCTTGGCAGGACCTAGATCTTTCATATCAAATTCACTGTTGAGCTGCACTTTTAACTTGTCAACAAGAGTTTTATATCTTGCAGCAATTAACATGTCATCAACATATAACAGCAAGTATACTAGTGATCCATTAGATGTTTTTTGAAAATAGACGCAGTTATCATAACTACGTCTAGAATAGCCATGTCCAGTCATGAAGAAATCATACCTTTTATACCATTGTCTTGGTGACTGCTTCAAACCATAAAGAGATTTCTTCAGACGACATACATGGTTCTCCTTTCCAGGAACAACGAACCCCTACGGCTGCTGGATATAAATTTCTTCCTCAAGATTACCATGAAGAAAAGCAGTTTTCACATCTAACTGTTCCAGCTCCAAATCATACAAGGCAACTAGAGCAAGTAATACACGAATTGAAGAATGACGAACAACGGGAGAAAATACTTCGTTAAAGTCAATACCTTCATGTTGATCAAAACCTCTTACTACAAATCTTGCTTTGTACCTTGCATTTTCAACACCGGGGATGCCTTCTTTTCTCTTAAAAATCCATTTGCAACTAATGACTCGCTTGCCTTCCGGTAACATCACCAAATCCCATGTTTCATTTTTGAGAAGACTCTCGACTTCTTCTTGCATAGCAACAATCCACTTTGCTGAGTCGTCACTAGAGATAGCTTCAGAATATTTCTTGGGTTCACCATCTTCACCCATCTCTTGTGAAACAGTCAATGCATAAGCAATGTTGGCAGATTCTGTGATTAGTCTTTGAGTCAGTTTTCTTGGCCTTTGTTGTGGAAGTTCTTGAGCCATAGACCACGATTGTGGTAAACCTCGACGTTGAGGTGGATGTTGTTGTGGACTCATTTGTTCCGTAGTGACTTCATCTTCTTGAGTTGTGGAAGAATTAGAGATATTTGCTTCCAGAATGGGAGATTCAGTCTCAAACTCCACCTTCTCTCGAACATCCTCCTGATCACCTGTATCAGTGGAGGGAACAACAATATCTTTTCTAGAAGATAGCATAACATTTTCATTAAAGGTTACATTCCGACTATGAAATATTTTGCGAGATTCAGGGTCATATAAACGATAGTCTTTAATCCCTAGGCCATAACCTAAGAAAATGCTTTCTTAGCACGATGTTCCAATTTTCCCTCGTTCACATGAGAATAAGCAGGGCAACCAAATATTCTAAAATTAGAATAATCAACAGGGTTACCTGACCAAACTTCTTCTGGAATTTTGCAGTCGAGTGATCGATTTGGTGAGCGGTTTATCAAGTAGCATGATGTTGAAGCTGCTTCCGCCCAAAATTCTTTTTCCAGAGTAGAATGGGAGAGCATACAACGAACTTTCTCCAAGATAGTTCTGTTCATCCTTTCAACAACTCCATTTTGTTGTGGAGTTCCTGGAACAGTGAAATGTCTGGCGATACCTTCTTTCTTGCAGAAATCATTAAACTCATGAGAACAAAACTCGAGGCCATTGTCTGTCCTTAGCCTCTTGATCTTCTTGCCAGTCTGGTTCTCAATTAATAATTTCCACTCTTTAAAGGTGGAAAAAGCTTAATTCTTTTGTTTGAGAAAATATACCCAGAGTTTACGTGAAAAATCATCAATAAATGTCAGCATATAATGACATTTACCTTTGGAGGGAATTCTCGATGGACCCCAAAGATCTAAATGGATGTAATCCAAGGTACCTTTGGTCCCGTGAATGGCTTTTGAAAAGCTAACCTTTCTCTGCTTACCAAAAATGCAATGCTCGCAGAAATCGACCTTACTGGTACAATGGTTGTCAAGATAGCCTTTCCTTTTGAGAATTTGGATTCCCTTTTCACTCATGTGGCTCAACCTCAAATGCCACAACTTCGTGTTGTCTTTGTTGGATGAGGCGATGACTGCAGAACCTGTAACAGTTGAACCCTGCAGCAAATACAAACTACCAGATCGAACTTCCTTTAGTAACACAAGAGCTCCTTTGGATATTTTTAAAACTCCACCTTCAGTTGAGTATCTACACCCTTGAGATTCAAGGGTGCCTAGGGAAATGAGATTCCGTTTCAAATCAAGGACATGTCTGACACCGGTCAAAGTTCTAACGACTCCATCATGTGTCTTGATTTTGATTGTGCCTTTGCCGACAACTTTGCATTGAGCATCATTGCCCATTAAGACAAGACCACCATTAAAAGATTCATAAGTGGTAAACTAGTCTTTATTAGGAGACATATGAAATGTACAACCATAATCAAGAATTCACTCATTTTTTTACCTTTGTTCAGTACCAGAAGCAATAAAACACTCTCCATCAGATTCGGTTTCTACAAAACTAGCTTCGGCAGATTTTTCGGGTTGCTTACCCTTATCTTCTCTGTTTTGCTTATTTTTTAATTTATAGCACTCAGAGATTTCATGATTCTTTTTCTTGCAGTAACGGCAATACTTAGAGTTTTTACCTCTAGATTTGGATCTGGATCAGTTTTTACCGCTAGCACCTACTTCGTGGTTTCTCCCTCTAACTACTAGTCCATCGCCCAAACATTCAGAATGAATTTGAGTATCAAATTTTTCTTTGGACAGTAGGTTAGACTTGACATCATCAAAGCTCACGGTAACATTATTACCATATAGCATAATTTCTTTGAAATGTCTATATGAGGGTGGCAAAGAAACAATTAGTACGACTTTATCATCATCATCAATTTCGACATCCAAATTTTCTAAATCAATTATGATGGAATTAAATTCAACAAGATGAGATTGGATGGGAGTACCTTCAGACATACGAAGTGTGAAAAGTCACTCCTTTAACCGAAGTTTATTTGCAAGACTTTTGGTCATGTATAGAGACTCCAATTTACTCCATATGCTGGCTGCAATTTTCTCATTGATGACTTCACGTAGTACCTCACGGGACAAACATAATTAGATTGTGGATAACGCTTTTTCACCCATCTCTTCCCACTGCTCCTCCGTTGTAGTGGCTGGATTCGCTGATTTGCCGGACAAAACCTTCTTTAGGCCATTCTGGGTAAGAACAGCCAACATCTGGACTCGCCAGATAGCAAAACTAATTTTACCATCAAATTTTTCAATATTGAATTTCGTCGACATTTTTAATAAAAAATCCTGGTTGAATTATTGTGGCTCTGATACCAATTTGTAGGGGTACAGAGTGTGGAAGCGTGATAAATTCAACTAAAGATTACGAGAAATTAATAAAATAGTAAAATTGACACCAAAGTTTTTAGGTGGAAAAACCCTCTTTAAATAGAGATAAAAAACCACCGGCGAGAGAGTCAAAAATTCTACTAATATTGACGAGTGTACAAAATATTTTCTCCAGACTAACAAGATAAAATAGCCCGTTACAAATTCTTTATGAGTATAGAAATACTCAACCAAGAAGTAAAGAAAAGAAAAAAATATGAGAGAAAGATTTGGCTATTGAAAATGCTTGAGGAGGTGTTAGAAGGAATAAAATTCCTTCTGCAAAGGAGGGAAACGAATGTAAAACTTATATGCCAAAGTATAGATATATCATGTATCTATTTATATACATAAAGAAAGGTTGCTAATGTTGACAAAAAGGAGAGGGTTGATATATATATATATATATATATATATATATATAGCCACTGGTTGAACGCAGTAATTATTGAAGTCACTAGTTAAATCTTCTTGGCAACAATTGTTGAAACCACTGGTTGAATCTTCTTGGCAACAATTGTTGAAACCACTGGTTGAATCTTCTTGGCAGCAATTGTTGACAAAGAAAAGGAGAGCAGCCAACAATTCATAAGAGAGAATTTCTCCCAATAAGAGCCTGACCAGCTCAAATTAGGTTTAGCTGGAACGAAAAATGACTATTGAACACAGATCAATTATTGAATTTGAAAGGTATTTGGAAGGAAGAAAAAGAAAGTTTGAATTGAATGAAACAAGTGGCGGGAAATTTAATTTGTTTCCATTTTAGTTATTTGAAAAAGAAGTAATTAAAGTAAGGAAGCAATAATTGATTTTAAAGCCAAACAAAAAAAAGGATCCTTTTTGACTCAAGAAGAGAAGAGAAGAGAGCTTCTTCTCTTCTCAACATATCTTTACATTGCAATGGTCATCTTCTTTCTTCAACTTACCTTTTTATAAATGGGGCACTTGTTTTGTACTCCTTTTCTTTACACACTCAATCATATCATGCAATATATATATACATACAACCAAAGTCCAAGAAATTTCCCTTTTTCCTTTTCCCTTTCCTACAACTACTGTAAAAACTTTATACATGTTGTCACCATACAACAGATTGGATGAAGGTGGGCCTCAAGAAGATGTAAAGCCAGCCAGCTTGATCCCTTCTGTATTATCGGCTGATCTGAAAAGAATCTGTAATACATAGTTAAAACTGTTAAATTCAAAATTTTTCGTTTAAAAAATTAAATAGAAGAGTAATAAGATTTACGTCAATTGAATTACCATATTTTTTAAAAAAGAAGTGAAAATGAGGAAATTAGGGTTTTTGGAGAGAAGGGTGGGGGGGGGGGGGTGATAGATAGATTGGATCTGCACTTGATGATCCATGCATCAGTCTTTTTTTGTAAACAAATCTATGGAAGAAGATAGGCTTCACATTGGCACTTTTCAATCCTCTTATCATTGCGATTCCAAAAGCAAACTATATTCATTTCATCATGGTCCTCCTTAATAAGGTTTACCAGTCAAATGTCTGTCTCTTCTTTTAAGACCAAATTCAAAAAAGTATGTCTTAACCAAAGCTTACACTAATAATATATATATATATATATATATATATTGTTAGAATATCTCAAAATCATCAAAATTCTAATTAATCTAGATTAGTTTAGATTATGTTGATACAAATTTAACTTTTATTTTTTAAAAAAAATTATTATAATTTTTATATAATACTTATAATTGAACGTAAAATACTTAACTTTATGTAAGTTTCATAATAAGTTATTAATGAAACTATACTTTTATATATATATATATAATATATATATATATGCAAATATCATAGACCCGAACGTGTCTGTAATGAAGTGGTGGGCGATGGTGTAAATTGGGAGTTTGATGAGGTTTGAATGAATATTAATTATGAATGGTTGCAGAGAAGAAAAAAGCAAAAAGAAAAGAAATATAGATATCATCATCAATTACAAAAGGTACACCTCAATGCAATTATGTACTATTTCCACGTTAAAAGACGAGTCCCTCATCTAATCATATTATATATCCATACACATAATATGTTTACGAAAAATAATTAATATCATATTTCATTATATTAAAAAAAAAATACATTATAAATATAACATAAAATCGTAAAATAATAAAGAAATCAAACATCTCACGTTACACTTTGACTCATGAATTGTTCTGTTAGTTTCCAAAGGGACCCAATCCCTTGTGCCACTATCTTGTGCTCCTCCACTGTCCATCACTAACCATTTCTTTTTCCTTCAATTTATATATATATATATATATATATATATAAAGAAACTTTACATTTAAAAGTTTATTACTAATTCTAATTCTCGAATGGACTAAACATATTAATATAAAAGAATCATTTTTAAAACAAAAAAATAATGAAAAAAACAAAGGAGACATTGAAAATATGTACATGCCCCGACCACCACAGATTTCCATAATATAAATTATTGTAGTCTCCGAAAATGTTTATATTCTGATCCTACTCTGCATGCCGATGCTACTTCTACTACCGTATTGTCCATGTCTCTATATTTCACCTTATTACACACACACTGCTGCATTGATTCAAGTGTTTGTGTGTGTTTATATATATATATATATATACACCTTTCACACATTTTAAGGTTTGAATTTGTTCTTGTGTTTCTAGTTTTTTCCTTAGCAATTCTTGAAAGTAAACATTTTGATTGGAGTTTTTCCTTTCTTTCTTTATTTGTACTTTCAAAGTTAGGTAAAAATTATTACTCAATCAATCAATATGTACATATTTAATCTTTTTACTTTAAAATTAATGTGGTACATATACTATTAATTTTAAAAAAAGATTCAAATTTTATACTAGAGGAATCAATGTTAAAAAGTTTTTTTAATAAAAAAGAATGGTAGGAAAATATATGTACCAAGTCTTTAATTAATTTAAAATGGTAGGAAAATATATGTACAAGTCTTTAATTAATTTAACTTTTGGTGAAAAGGAGATAGTACCAATTTATTACACTAGTCAACCCTTCTTAGGAATTTTTGAAGGGCTCTATAAATTTTGTAAGAAGGCCATTAGATTCTTTGCCTCTTTTTCCTTCTTCTCTGTAAGCATTATAGACAAAGCTTCAATTTTTACCCACAAAAAAAAGAAAAAAAAGAAAAAAGACCATCTTTTTCCTCAGCAAGAAGTTGCTAAAAATGGCGTTCTTGATTCTTTTACATCTTCTCCTCCATCTGTCAGCAACTGGAAATGCAAACCTAGAAGGTAAAAAACAAAAACCATTTGATCAAAAGATATTGACTTTCAAGAAAAACACTAACCTTTTTTTTATTTTTTGATTTGGGATAACAGGGGATGCTCTGTATGCATTGAGGAGAGCTGTAAATGACCCTGACAATGTCTTGCAGAGCTGGGATCCAACGTTGGTTGATCCTTGTACTTGGTTCCATGTCACCTGTGATGGTGATAACAGAGTCACCAGACTGTAAGTTTTTCTCTACTGTCTGTGAGATTTTTGGGACTTCTTGTCTGTATGTTTTCTTTAGATTATTAAACCCATAAAAATGTTTGATTAGTTGCTTTTTTTGAACTCTTCCTGTCTTGTTTTCTTTCCAGTGATCTGGGAAATGCTAAATTATCAGGCAATCTTGTTCCAGAGTTGGGAAAGCTTGACAGGCTTCAGTATCTGTGAGTAAAAGTTTCTAGCTTTTTTTTTTTCCTTTTGTTTCTTCTTCGAAGTTTTTGAGGTTAGTGTGTATAATATATGTATACTGTGCAGGGAACTCTACATGAACAATTTGGTAGGAACAATTCCAGCCGAGCTTGGAGGGCTCAAGAGTCTAATAAGTCTTGATCTTTACCACAATAATCTCACGGGTTCTATTCCTCCATCGCTTTCCAAGCTCTCCAATCTCAGATTCCTGTAAATTTTTTAATAAATTTGTTTTTAGCCCTTAATTTTGATTAAAAATGTCTGAGAATTGGAATGATGGTGCCTGTTGTACTGACTGACTGATTCAATAAATGTCAATCTGTGCAGGCGACTGAACGGTAACAGATTGACGGGAAGAATACCCAGACAGCTAACAAAGCTTGGAAACCTCAAGATTCTGTAAGCACTAAAAATCAGTAGCATAAATTACAAACACATCCTTTCTTTTCAGTTCGGCTAATGCGCCAAGTTTGCATCTTTTTTGTTTTTTTGGGTTCAGAGATGTGTCAAATAATGACCTCTGCGGCACAATTCCGACCGCGGGTTCTTTCTCTAAGTTCTCAGAGGAAAGGTAGTTTAACCACCGGTAGATTTGGGACCCTATTTTATTATGAACAAAAAAAAAAAAAAAAAATAAATAATAATAATAATAATAATAAAAAATATATATATATATATATATATATTCTTGATTTGATGGGCTATTTTTCTCTGTTTGTTTGCAGTTTCGTGCATAATCCAAGATTAGAAGGACCTGAGCTGATGGGATTTGTAAGATATGACATTGGAGACTGCAAATGAACCAGATGATGATGGCAGGAAATAAGAAAATGGAGATTCTCGCTCCATATTTTCTTTGAATTTTCTCAAATGTCGAAAGAAAGAATTTTTAATAATAAAAATAGTTATGTTAATGAAAAAGTAAGAAATTCTGAACAGAAACAATGGAGTTGTACCATTTATTTTCTCTGTAAGAAGAAAAGTTAGAAATGGTGGGATTCCATGGAATTGTATTCTTGCACTACTGCAAGAATCTAAAGGGGACTAATCAAAAGATTTCTTCTCCATTATTTTCTTGAAGAAATCTCTTTTTCTGAATGTTATTCCTTTATATACTTACACAACCATGCGCAGACATATTCCTGTAAAAAGCTTTCACAGACAAAC